>VWYI01042075.1:31405-41405 GCA_013399455.1 Anthoscopus minutus
CCAATATACTTAAAAAACCCACATTATACTTAAAGCTTTCACTAAAAAAGGTGTAAAATAGTAATAAAAAGCACTAAAGAATAGTTTTCTTTAGACAGCCATGATGAATTCTGCTTTATTCATTACTTTAAATAACAGTTTTGTTTTCATATAGGGAATAAGCCCCTTACATAAAAAATACTTGAGGGCCTTAGAATGTCTAAAGATAAGCACAAAATTTGAAATAATCTGAGCAAATTCAAAAATCTGATATGAAATCCTTTTTGTTTTCCAGGTAGGAAGATTTTACACCTATGTGGGCATAATCAGCTGTGCAAGCAGCTAACACAATTGACTTTTCTGTGGGAAATGATGCGAAGGACGCTGAAACCATACCGTGAGGGAACACTACCATAGCCTGCAAGTACCATATTGAGAGAAGGTAAATACATCATAACTGCAAGATATGTGATCATTTTACTTACTTGGGAAAATGAAAGGTTCTGAACCTTGTGGTATCTTTGGACTCTATGCTGAAAATGGTGAATTACAATAAGGGAAAAGGAGAGAGACAAATTATGAGATAAAAAAACAAGCTGACGAGGGAAGCAATTGACTGAAACAATTTGGGTTATTTAAGCAGAAGAAGAAAAGATGGGGGGAAAAATGTAATAATAAGGTGAGATATGCAAAAGTCTGCTGTAAAGAGGAGAGTCCAAGTACTCTCCAGATGACGCATGGTACAAATTAAGTGAGTTTATACTACAGCAAGAATGCTCCAGAGCATCATCCCTGTTTTCCAGCATGACAGCAAAAGGCTTAGTGGAAATTATGATGCATACTAAGACCTGTATAAAAAATGGATCTTGAGAGACTCTATTTCCATCTCTGTAAGGCAAGGACCCCTGTCCATGTGTTTGCCACAGCTATTTGTCTAACCTGTTCTGGGATGTCTCTCTATAACCCCAGGCTGGCTATTCTAGGTCTTCATTAGACTTTCCTTTAGGTGCTATTCTTAATGTCCTGCCATAATTGGTGATGAAAAACAGAAGAATATATGTGTATTTTGTGAGCAACAGTGCTTACCCACACCAGAAAAACCCTGCTGCTTTGCCTTACACTGGGTTCCTTAAAAACAGGTGAGATTTGTGGCAGTAGATACTACCATGGGAGTTAATGGGGAGTTGCCCTCCTAGGTACCTGACTGAGGTTCTTCCAACACACTTGATTACTTCTTCTAGATTTGCCAGCAGTACACATGCGTGATTGTAGAAGAGGGTACTAAAGACACAGGTGCATGGGAATCCAAACATGGGTTTGCAGCTCAAATAACTGATGCCAAGCTACCTGGCAAGTATGTGTGGAGGAACCTGTGTGAGATTGGAAAGCCTGTGCTGAAATACAACCTAGTTTCAGATAGGTGTTCCTGGGTTTCCCAGATTGCCTCTGAACGAGCTGCAAGCACATGCTTGGTATCGAGATACTGTAATCCAAAGAGCAGTTTTTGTCATGCAGACCCTGTTCTGCTAGTTGTGACTTTCAGTGTGAGAACTGTAAATTCACTCTCTGTGAATTCTTTTTGCATTTGATCAGGAAGAAATTTCACATGAAACATCATTTTTTCATGTAATTTAAGAGAAATTAAAATGTGTTAACTTTACTTGTCCTTAACTTCCTTGAGCATCCTGTGAGTCTCAGGGCCCTGGTTTTTAGAGTAATGGCATAATCGGAAAGGCTCTGTCACTATGCTTATTGAGCCATACGAGTGAACCTGCGCTACCTGCATGTCCTGAGGGCCTGATGTGGTTGGCTGTTTGGTACTCCACTAGTCAGGTTTATTCTCATATCCTGGTGAGCATATGCATATCAATTTTATCTTCCAATCAATATTTGAAGCACGTGAAGCGTACATTTGTGTGTTTAGTATGGACCCTCATGATTATGTGAGAACGTGTTCTAAAAAGATCATGTGGAATGTGAAGGGAACATGACTGATGCACCTCTGTACAATCCTGCCAAACAAATGCAATTTGAGATTGCTGTGGTGGAGTGGTGAGGTTTTTTTGTGGCTAATCTCCAGTTTTTGTAAGGTGTAGTTTGTGCAATATGTATTGTATATATTTCAGCATCTAAACTGGAGAAATTTATGTTCATATGTAACTTTCCTTACTTTGTACATAGAAATCTTTGATGACTGCTCAGATGAATAAACTAAAGGATTTGCCTGAGTGCTTGAGGTATTAGAGCCTCAGTTATTATCATTCTTTGGAAAATGAAACAAGGCCACAAAGAGGTCTTGTATAAATTAACAATGAAGCAAAATGAAAAAGTAAATAAGTCAGGAAAAATAATTAGCTGACATACGTTAATTTTTTAAAAATACTTGTTTGTAGAACAAACTGTAATTAAACCCTTAGTGAGCATATGGTATGCAAATACTAATGCAATTTATTAGTATGTATTCAGCAGAATATTTGGGCAGATCATTCACATATACATATAAAAAAACCCTGAAAACCAGAGTGTGAAAATTAGAGCAGTCTAGAAGTGATGAATGTTCATTCTACTGATATTTTTTGTTTTGGAGGAATCTAGGAAAATAAAAACCTCTGTAAGGGACATAAAGCTATTTAATTTTTTTATGAGGTTGCGGGTCTAAGACAAGGGGAGGGTGAAACTAGTTGTGTTTGGCTAATTAAACCTGTTGTCTTTATTTGGCAATTTTCTAACACCAAGTATTGAATTAGGTGTAACCACTTTTAATAGTTTTGGCTCCAGTTTTCTGTATTATGTACACTCAGTCATGCTGGAACAGTTCTCTCTCCGTCCTTCAACCTTTTAAAGGAGAGTCTTCCTGAAAGTTTTGTTCCAAGACCTGATTTACTACTCTAAGAGAGAGATTATGAAAATAATCTTCAGAAACAATTTTATTTTATATTGTGGTAAAATTAGCATTACTTAGAGCAAGAGAAGTTAAAAATCAGTAGTAACTCATAAAGTGAGTACAAGGTATTTTTTAAACACTGGGAAAAAATTGGTCAGTTCTTGAATTTTCTCGTAAAGACTTCCTAACGTGACCTTGTGGCAGTTTTTGTTGTGCAGAACCAAACTGTGAGCTGGGATAGGTGAAGGAGAGATTATCAACAAAATGAATTTGGATTTGTGCAGTACAAAATCCAGGGATTTGTGGAAGGGAAAGGAGCAATGCCTCTGGCTTCATGACAGACTGCATTCCTTACAGCTGTGCTGTCTCTGGGGCCACTCAGAGCACAAGTGAAACCGCATAACACATCTGTGCAAGATCTTGGTCTCAGATCATAGGCAGAGGATCAATTCCACACAGTTTTGTTTGGGTTTTTTTTCAGCAAAAAGTAAATCTGATAGGATTATTTGAGATCTTGAGGTGTTTATTTTTAACAAATATTATCCTAAACAACATGTTACAGTTTCACAAAAAAAAAAAAGTTCACTGCATTTGTACAACATTTTAAAAAGTCCATCTTATATCATCACTTGTGGTAAGTGCATTTCCATTGGCCAATTGACCATAATACAGCTCCAGTAACTCATGCAAGCTGGAAACTTGGCATGGTGTGTTAGCATATGAAATAGCTGAGGTGTCATTAGGTTTGTGAAAGACTCTTAGAACCCTATGCTAATACATTGACTGACAATTGGGTTTGTTACCTTTTTTGTTGTTGTTGTTCTGTTTTGTTTTGTTTTTTCCCCATAATCTTCACTATAGAATATCGCATATTGAGGGAAGGGACTTTTAAAATTGAATTCGTAGGAAGCCCCATCTTGAAAGCAGCAGCAGTGTGTGAAATGAGATTGCAGAGCAAAGATTAAAGCAGCAGAACAACTGCTGAGTATTGTTACAATATGGTTTCAAGTTGTGGCACAGAAAATAATGTTTCATTAATAATTTTAGATAGTAAAATATTTCTGCATGCTGAGGAAGACAAAAATGTCTTTGTTGCTGCAGTTCTAGCACATACACGGTTGGCAAAGATTCATCAGAGAGTGATGGAACTCCAGCAAAACAGAACTGTGCCTTAAGCCTTGTCATACCTTACATTCATCTCAGCTGGTACAAAAGTCACTGATGGTGAGAGCATTTCTGATTCCACCGATGCAAACCATATTTGGGCTAATGGAATTTTTTCTCAATTCACCAGAAGAATTGAGGTCTTTTCACACTTAGGTTATAAATTGCACCGAGATGTTGCAGGCATTGTGTATCTTCAGAAAAAAAACAAACCCCTTTTCTTATGTATAGCCTAGACCATTGTAAAATCCTATTTTGCAAGTACGAAGACAATGCATTTTTTTACTGCATGTAGTCATGACTCCATTGTTTTGAAAGGTACATGTAAAAACTTATGACTGTAAAGATTCCCAGTAGCATGGTCCCATTGCAAAACAATTTTCAGCTTTCCAGCTGCCTTTCTAGTTTTTCTCTCTGTCTCTGTACACCTTCTCTTGAGAAAATTAAACATGTTTGTTCCATCACACTTATTTGGGTAAAGTGTAATCCACCTTTCTACATTAAAAAACCCCAGTGTTTTACTATGAATTAAACATTGATTTTAAAATTCCTATGGAGTTTGGGTGTCATTTAGTTCTTAAAAAAATAAAAAAGATCTTGCACCTTAAGCCTACTATAATATTTCATATAAAATGTTATTTGGTTTGACAGTCCTGTGTTTACCACAAGTGAGGTAATTCTCCAAAGCATGAATTCTATTATCCTTTTTATATACTTATCAGAAAAGAACTTTTCTCTTCACCTATATGCAATTAATTACATCCTCTCAACTGAGATTCTTTTATTAGGTAGCCAAGTTATGCAAACAAAAATGGTTTAATAGAATATTCTCTGTAGATCATTAATTTTTAGGATAAGCCCTGAACACATCAGAAAATACTGTTGCATTCAGGCAAAAATAATCTGAAACTTATCTTTTTTTCATTGAAGTCCTCCATGGACTCTAATGTTGATAATCAAGCTTGAAATTAGATTATTCAATCTTAGAGAAATTTCTGTGAAATATACCTATTTTTCAGGGAAAGGGGCATTTTTCAGATATCATACTAGTCAAGATCTGAATTGTGGCTTATACATTTCTGGATTAATAAGTGGAGATCATGCATATATATATATTTATATATATAAAACACATCTTTTTGTTTAGAAAAGCTACCAGTATATTAAGAATCCATGATTTTTTGTGTTATTCCTCCTCAGAAAATAACACATACCAACACACAAGATGTTACTGGTACAATTTTCCTTTTAATTTGTGTATTTCAGATTCTGATTTAAGTTTTAGGTTTAGTTTCAAATGTAAACATACAGTACTTTTATTTAAAATCTTAAGAAATCTGACTTCTTTTTTTTTTAAAACAGAATTTTATTGTCCACAACATTGCATGTGTTTAAATGAAAAAAGGGTGTCAAAATAAGGGTGTTGCCATTCAACTACTCCAGCTGGCACTTTAGACAAATGAAGAACACCATGACAGAATGCTAAGTTATCCTATTGTGGCATTTGGGAATAGTTCACATACTCTATAAATGAAATTGCAAGTCCCGGTATTTTACTGTGTATTTAAGTTGGTTAAAGATGGTTTAAGGACACTGGCAGAATAAAGTTTGTAAATAGAAGCAATGTATATTAAGAAAAGTTTGTACAGTTACGAAAAGTTGATCAAACTGCCAAATGTACAAGACCTTTAGGTTTGTCTTCATAGCAAAAACACATGAGTCTGGAAATTTGTCAACATTTTCCGTCTATATCAATTAGTCAGATGAAAGATATCACAGCTCACAATTAACCTGGTCCTGCTTACTATGAACAATCATCTAAATTTTTCTTGTGTTACTCACCATTATATATAGTGCCATTTTCCTATACAAAAGCAAAAGAAAGGAACAGAGAGAGATAGTATCTTGTAAAACGAGTTGATATGGCTCGGGAAAAAAACCAAACTGGCCATATTGAAACCATTCTGCTACTTTTCCAGAAAAAGAGAGATACCCTTGTGTGGTGCCCTTGAGTATTTCTCAGTGGTATAGAAAGCTGTAGTCACAAACCCATTGTTACAGGCAGTCAGCATTTTCTGTGGCAGGTAACACAAGCACTGGAAAAGAAAATTCCCCTGTGGAGCTTCAAGGAAAGGAATTAGTTAACCTGAACCAAGAGTTGTGACATATACCCACAGCGAGGTCATTTGTGACTTAGGAAACTGTATGGAACCTGGTGAGGCTCAAAAACACTTGCTAATTTTACTCCATTATATTTTGGTAATAATAAAATTGTCATAGGGAGTGCATAAGGAGAAAACAGGAGATGCAGCTTGCCATCTTTGGTGGTGGAATTGAAAGGGACTTTGTTACAGTGTAAAATTTTGCTTACCTCTACATACCTCCAGTGTCAGTGGTTTGTCATATCTAGACAGACAACTGGTCTCCTGAATCCCAGGAAATGTTCTAAAGAACTGAGTTAGAAGAAACCTTTTATAATATGACTTTATAACATAAGTTGTCTAATTCATGTATGTTTCACCAGAGTGCAAATATACACACAGTTTCTACAACCTTAAAAGCACTTAAATAGAGCAGTAACCCAGCAGTTCCACTCTGTAAGTGCTACATTTGATTTTAAGTAGACAGCAAGTCTTAAGGAATGTGATTATGAGCTCTATTATGAATAGAGTAAACCAGATTCATATGTGACCTATACATAATAGCCATATAGCTTTGTAGAAATATTAAAGGCAGTGGATTAAAGCCAAAGACTAAAGGAACAGTATTAAAAATATATGGAAATGTTCTCATACATGATAATTTTGAAGTGGGGTTAGAAAACATCCAAGAGAGGAAAATCTCAGCATTTTGCTGAGGTAAATTTCCTCCATGGTCAGAATAGGAGTGTTTCTTGGAGAAGGATGTGGGAAAATTATTCATCTAAGGGTTAAAAACATTGAGGCAGGCATGGGAAAGTTGTTACTCAGACATGAAGCTCCTCTGTCAGTTCTTGTCAGTGCAGAGTGCATAGAGTCTGGCATCTGCCATAAAGGCTTATGTGTAAAAACAATAAAGTAGAAAGCTGATACCCTTGATGGTGAGGGTATTAAACCCTGCTCTGTGGATGGCTTTGAGTACCAAAACTACTGATTATGTACTCTTTGTGATAGGCAGGAATCATCCAGAAGGCTCACAATACTCTTGAAACATTTCAGGCCTGTTATTGACTGTCCTCCTCAAGGTTCAAACAGAACTACTTTTTCAAGTTTCATGACTATTTTACACCAACCAAAACATAGCATGAACTCAAGATTTGTCAACCCAGCCCTCCAGAAACTTTCCTATAGCACACACTTGAAAAGTAATAAATTCCCCACACTTGCTGTGTTTCTTGGTTTCTGTATCTAAAAAAGAAGTTTGAAACATGCTAATTCGAAAGTGTTAGGTGGTAATTTATCCATTTGGAGCTGACATAAACTAACACAAGTGAAATGGGCAAACAGCAAGCAATACTTGTCATTTTTTGACTTCATGGGCCAGATTTTAATGATAAAGAATTTGTATCACTTTAACAGTTTTCTAACAAGTCAAATCTTCCTCAAACTTCTTTTTGTATAGGGGATACTAAAGAACACCCATACATCTGTGATTTTCTTTGATTGTTTAAAGACAGAAAAGTGCCTTTTTATTTACTTGATACCAGGGAAATCCAAGGGCAGGACATATTCTTTAATAAGGCCATGAACTGTATATCACAAATAAGACTAGTAATAAACTCTAATACTGATGTTATAAAAGCCTTTGTAAAGCAAGGTTAATAACATGACAATAGTAAACATCTCAGTCAGCATAAAATGAAATGAAGCCTACAGTATTTTAAATGCATGGGTCCTGTGAAAACGGATACCAAGGAAAGACCTTTTGTTCATGAGTTTCTATATAAAAAAAATTCAGTTTTCTGCTTGTGTCTCAGTTGAAGGTCATCTCTATACAAGCAAGAGAAATAAAAGTACCATACCTGTCTGCAAAATGCTGGGATTGCACAGCATACTTTACATTATTGCCAACAGAAAACTTTAATCAAAGATTAATATTATTTATGAAATTAGAAGAGTTACATTAGTATTCTGTTAATTGATATCAGGGCCAGACATGTTGTATTTGTCTGTATTTATTGCTTTTGTTTCCTTTTTTTCCTCTGGAAAATAATCCAGTTTAGCAAGGGACAAAAATACTACTCTAATTCAGCACTAAACTAAACTAAACTAATCTTGTAAAAATGTCAGTTTACTTAGCTGGGCAGTTTCTGAAGAAGCACTGTCTGTCGAAGATCACTGCTGTGTCCCTAATTCAAAAGGAAGAAACAGAAGGATATCCAAGTTCAAGATCACATTTACATTTTGATGGGGTCTTGCACTGCTGGTTGGAATTAAGAATGCTTTCTGAAATTGGTGCCTCAGTCTCCAATCAGTTTCTCCTATCAGAAGGCATTTCCAGAAGGATTATGTGCAGAATATTTGAACTAACAAGCAAATGCAAACACAGTGGTTTTAAGACAAATAATCACTTTTTTCACTTTTTTCAGCAAAGATCATAAATTTTACCCATTTGTGAAACCTATAACGTGTATTTGAAAGTTTTCGACACCATTTCTCTTCACTGAGAAAGCACAAAATGACTATAATTTCTTAGTTAAAAGGAAAAAAAAAAGACATATAGTAATTCACTGATGTAGGAATATGCATCCATTTTTCAGAATATTTACATTTAGGAAGGTAGTGCCAGCTTTATTTTTTTTTAATTCTCCTTTCTTACCTACCAGATTTTCCACTGAAAATTCATTACCTTTCTGGGGATTGCTGTAACACCTAGTAACCTTCTTATTCTTTTGCAGGACTATTAGTGTAGAGGGTTCACTTTTTCCCTCATCCTGGTTTTTACTAATTAGTCTCTACATATTCAGCTTTTGACTAAAGTGACTAATACAATCTCTAGAGTTGTAGATAAGAATACACTAAATATAAGCTGAAGGGTCGCTGCTATCTTTGGAAAACTGTTCCCTCTTCAGTGTCCAGGGTTCAATATAGCTGCTGGTAGCATTGCAAATGCCCAGAGAGAAGCTGCAGGCAGTGTGGAAACTCCTTATTCTGTCAGAGGGTTAGTTAGGAGAGGTCAAGTTTAAGCCTCTGAGTAGGTAATGGTCTCTTCAGTTCACTCACAGATCTTTAGTAGAATTCAATGAGCAGAAGTAGAAGCTACAACAAGTGGAACAAGTAGAACTTTGTCTTCAGTGAGTTGAGAGTTAATATCTAGAAAAACTGTTCATAAATTCTTGCAGAGAGAATCCAGGTACAGAGACAAGTTTGTAATATTTTTTAACCTGAAATTAATCTCCTGGTTCAAATGAATATTTAGTTCTGTGCCAGTCTACACCCTGTCTTATACAGGAAGACCAGGATTTTCCTTGGTGTGTTAGTGCCTCCAAAGTGATGCTTGGTGTTTGTTGCACTTCTGTGGTCTCACCCCAGTTTGTCAATGACATGTCCTGAACACGATATTCCACTTCTGTGGATTTGTCCACTCTGGGATCTGTCAGCATCTGTGTAGGCAGATCAAGACTACAGTGAGCATTTTTACTGCCAGTTTGTATTCCACTGGGTATCCTTCATCATCACAACCACCTTCTGCTACCAGGTATGTGTTCCTGCAAATGAACCTCACAAATTTCAATTTCTAGTTTTCTGCCTATAGCTACACCTCTTCAGATGTAGGAAGTTTTGTAGGAAGATGTAGGCCACAAGACCTCTCACTGGGAGGCTGGAGATTGGAGTTGCAGAAATGTCTGGACATCACCTTCCATACCAACAGGATAGAAGTATTACTTGTAATATTCCTGATGGGAGCAAGTATCTATCTCTCTTCTTTCACAGCACAGAAAAGCCAATCCTCAATGACAGTGATGGAAACCCCAGAGAGGTCAAGTTAACATCG
>VWYI01042075.1:46405-84326 GCA_013399455.1 Anthoscopus minutus
CTTCGTCTGTACTGATCCTTGTTCTGCTACATAAATATCCAGACTGTGTATCTGACATTATGGTCAATGTCAAAAAACCAAGTTCTTTGTGGTTCAATGCAGAACGAAGTAGTGCTGTTGTTTTGTTCTCAGTTATTTTCTAAGTAATTCCTTGTATTCTATTTCTCTTTTGGAATCACTGAACACTGAATTGATACTTCCAGAGAAAAATTCAGAAAGACTCCAAGATTACTTTTCAGGCTTGCAATATCTAACAGCAGCCCACAGCTCTATACATCTATGGGTAGAGCCATACTTGTCACTATATATTATTTTACGTTTATCAAGTCTGGTTTTCATCTACCATTTTAATTCTTCATCACCTGGTAATGTTAATGCTTTCTCCAGATTTTCAACCAAAGATAGTTTTGAGAATACTGAGCACTCCCTGTTAATAGTAGTAAACTTTTCTACTTCATTTATGAAGTTGCAGAAAGGATTTTGGTAGGATTCAGGCAGGCCAGAAAGAACTATTGCTGTAAAGTGTGGTAAATACATAGACATGTGGAAAATACCATCAGAAGGATATGGTAAATATTTCCTGCAAATCCGAAAAATTGTAATTTTCAAGCAACCATTCATGTCACATTTTCCCCTAACCTGCTTGAGGCCCTAGTTAGTGATTTTCCAGTTCCTCATCCTATAGATGAAGAGGTTCAGTCTATATGTTGTTGCATATGGAAAAAAATTTTGCAGTGGGGAAAAAATAAATAATAAACCAATTACTTCCATAGATGATCATGCTATATCTTGTTTCTTTCCCTGGAAATAAAAATAATGCTCCATATAGAAACCAGATAATAATACAAGAATTTATCACCAAATAGAGGTGAATTTTCTGGGAAATAAGGATGAAACTGATAGACTGGTAAAATGACCATGGCAGACCCACTTTGAAGTAAAGATGATATAAATATCTCATGGACACCTCTAAAGCTTTTCTGGTGGTCATGTCCTCCCTTCTTAGGGTAGACTGAGCTTTGGTTAGTGTCAGTGGTACAGTATTCACAGGGACATGCTCTGAGGTTTCCACAGAATATACTGCACAGCTGCCTGCAATTTGTGTCATTCACTAGTTCTATCAGTTCATTAGGATGTACCACTCAGTATCTCTCCAAGGGAGCAAAGAGGTGTAAGCAGGAAGAGAGAAGGAAGCCTGCTACTGTATTGTGAAAATCCAGCTCAGGGTTTGAAAATTT
The DNA here is from genome assembly GCA_013399455.1 of Anthoscopus minutus. Lineage (NCBI taxonomy): Eukaryota > Metazoa > Chordata > Aves > Passeriformes > Paridae > Anthoscopus > Anthoscopus minutus. Next base: position 47,644 of record VWYI01042075.1, read on the forward strand.
ATTTCCTTATATAGGATCCAGTGAAAGACAGGTACTATTTTAAAGAGTCTGGACTGCAAAAAGGATTATTTGAGAGCATCTGAGACAGAAGTTTTATAGAAAAGTTGATGGGCATAGTATCAGAAAGAATATTGTGTTATCCATTCTAATGTATCCCTGGTTTTGTATTTCTGCTGTAAGATTTGAGGTAACTGAGGCTTTGTCATATACTGCTGACACCAAATAGTCAGAAATTAAGTATGACACCTAAGAATCTGAAATCACTTCAAGTGCTAAGAACTGTCAGTTTCTTTTATTCTACTCAGCTTTTGGAAGCTTTTGAACTTATGTGATTATTTTCTTTCCAACATTCAGCCCCAAATACAGGTACAAAGTAGAGCTTCACTGATGTCATGATGCTGGAGGAGTATGGTTATTTTCTTGTTGCAGGAGTTAGAAAACCTGTCAGGTCACTATACAGAGATTCAGAAAGGAAGAAGTGTTAATACTTCCCTGATTTAATTTCTTTGAACTTCCTAAATTCTGTAATCTAATGACTTGAGCTTGGTTTTGATTTTATTTTGTTTTGGTGGCACCAACCAGGCTGTGCAACTGAAGACGACAGAAACTCTTGGAGCTATGGGGACAGGGAAGAATAGTGACAAAACTTATGGTATATGGACATAAATACCAGAGAAAACAGGTATACCAGGATGCATTGGATAGCAGTAGGTGTTTGAGGTTGCTGGAACAGATGTAACTGTTTGCTGGAATTGGCACCTAGACATTACTAAACAGTAGAAGAGACATACTGTGATTTTAAACTTTGTCTCCTCTCCCTGTCTACACAGGGTTATTTAACCTTCTGCACTTCAAAAATCTAGCACCTTTCCTCCCTATCACAGAATGACTGAGGAACTCTAAGACCATTATGGGTTTGGTCATGCTTGAGCCAGTATTTTGCTTGTGGCAGCCTTAATTCCATAACTTTGAAAATTAAATTTCCCATGAAATCATTTTCTCATCCTTTTCTTTCCCATACCCTCTTGTTTGACAACAGTCTAAAAGGGGGAAAAAGTCAAGGTCTGGAAATACAGTCCAGACTAAAATTCAGCCTTAAGCAAGAAGTGTCAAAACCAAGATTTTGGTGATGTAGTGATACTTTCACTGTGCTGGCTTGTTCATAAAGGCAATTACACATGCAAGTAAATTGTGTAGGCATTTGTAACACTTCTTTTTCAAGATAAATGCTCATCAAATATTTTCTGCAAAGGCAAATATTTTCTGTACTTCTGCTTCATGTTTCACAGCACAAGTTAATGAGTTGGCTGACACTTTGATGTTCAATATATTAGGCTTCATTGTAGTTCAGTATCTCAATCCCTGCTCATTTATGTCATTTTGTGAATTTATCAAAGGAAAGGTCTTGTAAAGCCTGCTCATGGGCCTCCTCCCCATTCTCTTCACCCCCAGTGTGTTTTAGCATGTCTACACTGCAGTTGCTGTAGTGCTCTGATGTGCAGCAATGCTTGAGCTGACTTAAATTAGGCACGGTGATCCCAGGTGCAATGTGAATTCAGTTGCAACCCTGAGGAGGGAGTGCTGAGCTGTGCTAGGGATTGTTCCTTCCTGGCTGACATGGATGTAAAAGCAATGACCCATGCCTTCATCAGCAGTGCAGCCAGACTCTCCTATGTCCTCTCCTGCACTGGGTTAACTTTTGATGGGATACTGAGTGATAAGGATGACAAAGCATCACAGGGGGTTATATTCTGCTCTGTATAATGCTTGTTAAGCTGTACTGCAATGCTATGAAGATGGTCTTCAAAACAGGTCATCCTTGTTTTACCAAATTCCTTCTAGAGATTTCTACCACTAGATTTTGCAGGACTGTTGGTCTTAGTACCATTTATGTATTCAACTCTACTGTCCACAAATTCTTTAGTCTGAAGTACTGGCATGATAGATACAAAATTGAGTTTGCCACATAAAGCCCTTGTGTCTACAGTGTATCCTATCAGAATAGAGCTGGATTGTTTTTATCTGTTCCCTTCAAGGCAAGCATTCTGAAATTTTGCTGTACTTTCAATATGAAAACTAGGAGCTTGAAAATTTACATTCAGAAATTCCACTTGCATTGACTCATGAATGTAATAGATTGAATGGCTCTGATATCCACTCTCAGAAATGGAACATCTCTTATTGAAAATGTATTTTCTGTTATACATCTGTTGAGTCCAGTATATAGAAGAAAAGTACATATATGGATATATCTATATATCTATATATCTCTTAAAGAAGACTTAGCAGTGCCTTTCTGTTAATTCTCCTCCATCCTAAATAAATCTCTTTTTTTGCTTAGATATTTCTTTTTTTTTCCAGAGGAGGAAAAAAATCAAATATTTTCAATGTAGAAGCAGGCAGCTACAGAAAAATCAAGCTTCAGCCCACCCCTGAGTACATACCTGGGCAGATAACCAAAACAGAGAACTTTCCACACACAGCTGCTTGACTTCCAAGTGAATCATGCTGTTTTTGCTGGGAAGACCAACCCACTTTTTTCAATGTTGTTATATGCTGAATTGGGGTGACTAACGTTTTACTCTGGATGTAGCAGTAAGCACTGTTGTTTGAGATAGGTAGAAAATATCTAAACAAAGCTTTTTTAAAAAATGCAGTGTCCTATTACACACAAAATAGTAATAATAATAATAACAATAATAACAATAATAATAGTAATAATAAACAACTTATTTCAAGAAATCTGCATAGAACATAGGTAAAAATCACCTAAAATAAAATCTGTTAAAATTGTGTTTTCTATGGATAAAATTTCAGTATTTTATCATCTAATAGGAAAATCAAAGGTATTCCTTTATTGTACTTTGTTTTTGCATTGTGTTTTGCTTTAAAATGTAAAATATATTTGTGTCCATTTTCAATGATTAGCTGTGCCAAGTTTCTGCAGCTTTCCTCTTGGCTTGAGTTCCCTTCTTTTTCATCTTGACAAGCAATATCCCATAACTTAGAGATTTCATACACAAAGAGTTGTGGAGAATGGTGGAAAGAGGTTTGTACATTAGAGTATTGGTGGCAGCCTTTGGAGAGATGAAAATTATTAAAAAGCATAGATGAACTGCAGTAAGTGTTTGTTGCCAGATCATTCCCATACTGGTAATGAAGTTGCAGCCTAAGTTAATCCCTTTTCTTTCCCTCTGAATGGCTGGAGCACAGATTCAGAGCTGCTTGATGTGCAGGTCTTTTCAGAAAGTCCCCTTCCACTGTGGATTTTCCTCTTGCTCTCTGGCATGTCTTTGGTGCTGTTCTTGTGTCCTTAATTCTGGTGCAGAAAAGTGCAAAATCTCCATGTTCCTCTTAGTCTTTGCAGAACTGATATTAGATATAACTAGATGTGCAGAAAGCTGTTTAGACTAATGTCAAAAAAGTTTGTTTTCAAGATATCCTTATTTTATGTGTAGGAGATTAGGGGAGGAAAGCACATTGAAATGGAAAAGCGAACATGGAAAACAAGAATTAAACAAATATTTGATCCCATAAAAATTTAAACTAGCATAACTAATATTTAGAGGAATATTTACATGTTTGAAAAAAGTCCCCTAGCAAAAGCTCAAAAGGCATCTATTTAAATAACTGTCCTTTCAAGAGGTTAGATCAGCATATGCTGACAAGAGGCTTGTGTTGTGGGTTTTGTAGTACTCTTAGCCTAATTAACAAATGCATTACTGGCACAAGTGAGCCTGGAACAATTGCCAGTCGGAACACTCAGAGAGAAGCCACCAGGGAACACTGGATAGCAATAAAAAGCCATGGCTGCTTATTTTTAATTCTTTGGAGGGCCAATTCAAACAGCAAATGTAATTACAATTCTGTAAATAGAACACCCGAAAGCACTCCTTCTGGCATTAGTATGCATATCTTTGATATTTGTTTAACAAATGATCAAGTAGCCCTTTCCTTATGTTGCTTCTTATTTAAGGGGTTTGAAAATTTGAAAAGCAATGTTGAAAATATCATGTAGCTGTACAGGCTTTCACTTCCAAATGTATTGTAAAATCACAGATTTGGCTGGTGAAAGAGCCTGAATGTGGCTTTCTTCTTCATATACAATTAACAGAAGAGGCAGGTTTATGAATGCTTTTTTTTTTCATGTCCCTTTATTTGAAGGCAAGACCGATTATATTGAAGCATGATAAAGACAAAAATATTTCGAAGAGAAATCATAGCATTTCAAAATCTAAATGCTAAACTAAATTATCTGCGCTCCTGCATGACTTCTACTAAGCACAACTAGAAGAGTCAAAACAGAAAGCAGAAAACTTTGCTGTCCTTCAGATGTGGTATACTTTCCCATTACCTGGCATAGCAAGTGTCTCAGCAGGATGTTATCCTACTTTGTAATATTTTGTGCAGCAGGCAGGCTTGCTGTGGTAAGTCAATTCAGAGAAAGAGCAAAAGTGGCTAAGGCACAGCAAGATGTGATCATAAATTAATAATATTCAATGGACTGTGACTGTGAGAGCTGCTATTGGTGTTTCAGGTCGGGATAATCCCCAGACTGAGTTTGATTTTAAAAATGGCAACCATATATTTCATGTGCAAATGGAAGAACACAGAAGTCTTGTGGGAGGTAGAAAGTTCTTAGAAAGATCAAGGCAAGTACCAGAGGGAGAAAAGAGGGGAAAGAATAACATTAATAAGGCCAAAGTGAAGTAAACTATCCTGCCATCTGTATGTTAGTACCTCATAAACTGTTAAGTGACAGCTTTTTCTGTGAGTTAAATAGGTGTGTGAGAAATGGTAGCAGCTGCCAAAAGGATATAAATAAGAGAATAGCATCTTTAAAAGTTCTTTCTGTTCTCCCTCCAATATAATTGTCTACCTGTTTGGTTGGTTTTTAGGAAACAGATGCTATCTGGGGTTTGGCAACAAGACCTTTTATTTATCAATTCTTTTCATTTCGTTATTGTTCAGCAACCAGTACTAGACATCAGCTTTAAAAGATGCTGCTACATTCTCAACATTAAAATCATACCATGTTATTTGTGCAGCAGGCACAAATATTTGTCTTGTGTTTCTCATATTTTTAAAAAGTAAGTCTTGCTGCTGGCATGTATTTACATTACAGAATTTATGACAAAGAGGAAACTGTAATTTAACAGAGCTTCCAGTTGTTTTAAAAGCACTTGTTCTTTCAAAGTGTGGTGGAGCAGAAGGGAGGATGGCTGCTTGTTTATCCTAGCTGGTGTGCTCCAACTTTGCCCAAGCTTTTACAGGAGGAGGAAGGACTGCTTTATCTTTTTGACATGAAACAGTCTGCTCTGCCAGAGATACTTTGGGAATGCAGATTGGGGCAAGATGAGCGGGTGGCATCACAGGATACCTGATTTTGCTACTCAGCATGACAGCTTCAAAGGATGCACCCCCTTGGCTCTTGCCCCCTAGCCATGCTGTATACTGTGGCTTTGTTCCACAGATTTTTTTTTTTTGTTTTGCAAATCAGTACACACCAAACTGATGCAAGTTAAAAAAAAATTTTGTAACTCAGATCATTTCAGAGAGCTGATTTACAGTGAGGTCTTCAAAACTGTTTTCTGGGCACTGATGAAAGGTCAGTGAACTAGTGTGTGGGAGCAACTGCTTGGGAAAAAGAACCTTTTTTGGCTTTGCTGCCAAAGTCAATGTATCTTGCACTCATGTACTGACACAGAGAGCAAACAGGGTGTTTGCAACACGAACACCAACAGGGAGGCTTCTGAAAGTAAAAGAAGTTCTGCCTGCAGTGAAGACTAAGCTCCCAGCCCAAAGGCTCAAAGGTGATGTTCATCAAGAGACTTCCCTAGGGACTGTGTGAGACCATTGTAGTTAAGGAAGTCATCTAATAGAGGGAAAAGCCAATTCCCCAAAAGACGGTACACAGACTTATTTTCCTAAACATTCATTTCACTTGTTTCGGTTTTCCCCAACTTTTCCCTGTTGTAGTTATCATCTTGTTCTGTTTTTCTTGGGAGATGGGCTCAAGCTCCGGAGGCTTGTGGTACACTCTGGGTGGGGGAGCAGGGGGAAGATTGGAGTTCTCCATTGTGATCAGCATGGGATCTCCTCATGGGGATCTGCAGGAGTTCATGAAGGCTGCATGTGAAGACAACATTTAGTCTTCAGTAAAAGCCAGACTTGACAACATGAGGAAGATTATCTCTCAAGTAGATAAGGTTGAATTAGGGATGAACAGGACCTTGGCGGGGGATAGGCAGGTCACTGGCTGAGTTTACTCATAAAATCTAATATAGCTCCAGCAGGGTTTGCAAAATAATGTTATTTTCACTTGTGAAGTTAACATAGCTTTAAGAATCCTGGGTTAAGGCTGAGCATCACAGACAAGCCCTCAGTACTTATTTCCCAAGGCTGGAGTTTTGAAGTTAGGGGAAGTGATATCAAGAACATCTAATCCCTAATCTAGTTTTTGTAATTTGTCTAAGCTCTTGTGAAAACTATTTCTCAACCTGTCTTGCCTGTAGGGATGAAGCTGTTGTTATGTGGTGTCTTCTGAGTTCGGATCCATCTCCTGTTTTGTATCACAGCTGGAAGTGGAGTTGTGGTCAGAGGTGCCAGTCAACTGACCAGTAGTGAAAGCTGTCACCCTGTGTGTGAAAGGCAGCAAGTCAATTTGGTCTTGAAAACACGATCCTGCTTGTTCCAGCTCTCATATGAATCATTAAACTACCTTGTGAAAGATATTCTGGAGGTTCAATTTCCTTACCTTAATATTTTCCATGAATTCCATGTCACATAAAATGATAAATCCTTATTTGGTGTAATGTTACAGAGCAGTGACAACCTTGTTCTTACTCCTGCTTCAATCACTGCAATATAATGATTTCACTGGTGTAGATGGGAATAACTTAGAGCCTCCACTCCACATTCACTCAGATATCACCATTTATGTCAGGTTTTAATATAAACCAGATGTTTATTTAAATCTGTCCATAGCACAAAGAAAAGTAAGCAGTATGATCCATAGGATTTAGAACTAGACTTTCTCAAAATTCAAAGTAGGGCAATGAAAACTTACTAGCAATGATAGCAATGTAGACTGGATGGGCAAAGAAGAGTAGTAAACAACAAGAAACTTAAAAAAAATCTTCCTTTGCTACCATATCCTCCTAGTGAATATGTTTTCTTTAGTCTATCAGCATTTCAATGGAGTATCAAACCAGTTTTATGCAGTTTCTTGCAGTCCTTATGAAAAGTCTTCCCTATCCCTCTATCCCTTCTAAGGTTTTGGTATGTATCAGATGCTTTCTCCTCTATATGTCCCTCTTATGCTCTCTAAAATTCTTAGACTCTCAGAAATTTCCTCTTACCCAAAATACTGCAAAATGGGCAGCTTTCCCTTATTCCACACAGCCATATCCTTTTAAAATTGCTCAAGAGAGCATGCAGTTAGAAGCAAATAGATAACCAGTTAGTGTCTCATTGTTGTTTCTGATTTTACTCTCTATTGCAGTCAGTATCACTTCAGAAGGCAAAACTTCTCTTCCATCTGTGTGAATATGACCACAGGTCTGGTTGCTCTTTTTCAGCCTAAACTGGGATCTGGTTCTCTCAATCTCTCTCATGTTTACCACCATCATCGCTGGAGAATAAAAATGTGTAAGATTGAAGTGCTCTGTCCTGATTGCCCTTTTCTAGCAGCACTAAGAGTGTTAGCTGACCCTAGACCTGCTTCTGCTTCCTGTGGCCCAGACAGATGCTCTGATGCCATGGAGCTCACCCCAAACTCAAAAGCCAACTGAGAAACAGCTGGTCCTAAGCTTGGTACTACCGGTGTTTGAGCTCCCTCCTTCACGGCCAGGTTGTTGCTGTAGATTTGAATGCTTGGCCATGCTCAGCTTTTCCATGCAGTTCTGTGTTGAATGGTATAGGATCAATATTTTCAATCATTTTCCTAGAGTTTTTTTTCCTTTCTTTTTAGTAGATGCATTTAAAAAGTTTTATCTAGTTTTCAAAGCTTGCTATTTTAAGAAAAACTTCTCAGAATTCTAACCAGGCTTTTCTTGAACTAGAGCTTATGAAAAATAAGAAGCAGCTTACCTTCTGTTTCCTTGAGCATTTAATGACTGAATATGGGAAGGTCTTCATTATTTCTGCTAGAATAAAGAATAAAATAACTGTATGTTTTAAGAAGGAATTATAAATACTTAGGCAATACTCAGAGAAACAGCCAACTTTGCAACACAAAATAAGTGTTATCTGAGAACTAATATGCAGCATTCAAAAGCTGATTGTACATTTTATTCATAAAAATATGAGTAGGAGTACATAAAAGAACATATACATTAACACAGAATTATGCTTGGTTTCAGTATCTCCACTTGTTCCTCTTTTATAGAAAAGCAAACACTTATGTTTTAGGATGTTTGTGAGCAATTCATAGATTCACAGCAAGTTTTTTATGCTAACCTTTTACAATATATTCTTTCTTTGAGGAGAATTGTGACGAGTATGTGATGTCAGATAATAAACCTGATATTAGAGAGCAGTAGCCTAATATTCAGATGTGACACTTGTGATGCTTTTGCTTAGAATCAACCATAACCTTTTCCTTCTGTGGGCTTTGTGAAAGATTGATTGCTTTGTTTCATAAATCATTACATTAGTTTAGACCCAGTGTTCTTAGGATGACAAAACCAGAGTTAAAATAAACTTTAAAAATAGTTCTTCTGGCTCCCCAGGAGGCATAAAAGTCCACTGATATTTGAGCAAGACTATATGGCTTCATTTTGGTGCTGTATCAGGAAAAAAAAAAAGGCCTGGTATACTTTGCTTTTAACCATTGCAGTTAAAATATAAAACCCATAACTAGCAGAACCACACACTTCCCTATGGCTTCTCACTCTAAAAGATTGTGTTCTGTACTCCACTGTGGACATTTTAAGCTGTACAGTTTTACTTATGTCTTATTTTCTATCGAATATTTTCCCTTTGAAAATCATCACATAATTCGCCTTTGTGCAGACATTGAAAATGTCTATCTTTGGCCTGCTGAGCTCAGCAGAATTTAATCTATTTCTTTACTAATTTCCTAATTTCAAGTTTGAAGTTGCCTATTTACATTTGTAGAAGCAGGAAGTCTCTACAGTGAAGACAACATACATTTTTGGAGGAAGGGAAAAAAGATTTTAAGAGAGGGTGCATCTCTTAATTGGAGAGATGTCACAGCAATTGCTGAGATTTAACTATATGGTGTGGTATAGCTACAAATGTTTCAGGTTTGGGGATAACTACTTGTATTCATTCATGAGGATATTTTTCTACCAAAACAAAAGGTAACCATGTAAGAGTTGCTCTACATGCACATTAAAAAAAGCTTTTTGCAGCTGTGGTTCCACATTACACAGGTGTAACATATAACGTAGGGGAAATCACCTGCATAGTATTGATGGCAGAGCATTGGAAAAAATTGCAGTTTTTGTTTGATCCTGGCCTGCAACACTGGTTGCAACACATCTGCCCAGCTCATCAGCAAGAGTGGAGCTGCCTGTGCCTGCACAGGGGCTGAGTTGACCCTGAGCCCTTCAGGCAGGCCTTGGGAGGAATGGGCTTTTGGAAGCCAAAGGATTCAGGCACCCATTTAAAATGCTAAGACCAGAAGGGGGAATGTTGTGGTCAGGAGTGTTAATCACTCCCAGGTGACCAGCCAGAAATGTAGCTGGTTACCTTACAGCAGAGAAGCTCAGGAGAGTGTTGCACAAACCTCCAAAGGCTGGAGCTTTGCCACATTTCTGGCTGGAGTAGCCACAGGTTTGGTCCTGTGCATCAAGAGGCAAAGAAGGATGTAAACAGAGGGCTGGTAACCACCAGGGACCAGCTTCTTCTTTTTCCTTTAGGAACAGCTTGTTTTCTCCCATTAAGGAGGATGCTGTCCATAGTGCTGTCATTGGGTATTACACATATTCGTTGAAGTTTACTCAGCTAATTTAATCAGACACATTCTCCCTCTGTGGAAAACAAGGACTGAGTTTTTGGGGGTTTGTTTAATTATTCTGTCACTTGCTTTTGGGTAATCTTAAAATGTGTCACAGTAAGTGATCTGATTTTGAAAGTATTCAGCACATCCTCAGGTTAAGGTTCAAGGCTATCTTTGAAGTAGTTGTGTTGAAGAAGGCAAGGTAAATTTTCACCCTCTTTTTCTCTTTAAATAAAATATATCAGTTAGCTCTGCAACAATTGCTAAATTGTTTCAAGAAAAAATATTTCTTTTTTTTTTTTACATTTAATTTTTCAAGTGTTTAAGTTTTGGAGCATATTTTAAGCCTTCTCCCCAATCAAATTTATTTTCTTTTTAATTCTATACAAAAGCTGTGACTTGTCTCATTATAAGTAGGACACCCTTGTTGGCCATAAAGTATCCCTTAACTATGAGATACTAAGGATCTGAGACTCTGAGAGGATTTGTAAAGATGGAAGCATTTGTATGAATAAACATCTTCTTTACCTTCTACTTTGCTTATTTGTCTAAGTATTCTACTAGTCTAAGTATTCTCCACCGGTATCACATAAGGAAAAGATTTTTTTTTCCTACACTGAAATAGAACATTCAAAAAAGATAGAATTCTTAACAAAGATAAAGTTGCTACTTGGTGCATCAGACTTGATTGTGCTCCAAAGTACAAGATTATGATGAGAAGTGAAGGAAATGCTGTTGACAGCAACTTATAGGGTCAGCATACTCAGTGGTGGTAATCTCACAAGCCACAAGGAGCAGGCGAGGAGGAAAATGTTCATTGGCTTTTGAAACCAGCTTGTTCAAAAGAAAAGAGAAGGAGTTTGTTTTGCAACCTATAGTTAAATGTGAAACTAATTGCCAGTGGACACTACTAACATTAGTCACATGAAATCAAGGAACAAGTAGAACTTATGGTAGAAGAGTAGAAGGGACCCCATCCAGATGAGTTATATTCAAGGTTCGTTCTTCCAGCTCAGGAAACCTTTGACCTCCAGATCTCAGAAACAATGGAAGTCCTTAGATTTGTGATCTCTAGACTCTGGAAACCCCTTGTTGGTTTCTACAAAAGCTGGAGGCTTTATAGTCTAACCTAAGAATGAACAGTTTGATTTTATTTAGACTGTATAAGTTCTATGTGTGATGTAGTATGAAGATTCTCCTAATCCTGAAGAAATGTTTGTCAAACATTTCCTCATCTATCCCAGGTGCATGGCTTCTGCTGACTTTTCTTTCTGCTGTTTCAGGCCCTTATTTTGCTGTTGCTCTGTTTTCTCTTATTTATCTTTTTAAAATAAAATGCTCAATGTGTCTAACCACCCTGAAATTTCCTGTCTGGTAGACTAGCAGGGCACTTCTGGTCTGTGTGGATGCAAAATTGCTGTTAAGGAATATCTCATAACTTTTCACTCATCAAGTACAAAGCAGTCTTCCTTCTGTTTTTTTTTCTGTTGCCAGATACAGTGTAAGTAATACCAAAAGACAAAACTGGGGAGACACACATGGCAGTAAACATTTTGTGTAGCAAGAGAAGTTTCACTCATACTTCCTTAACCACAGAAACAGGAAAATATGTAGAGGAGAGCATTTGGAACAATCCCTAAATTGTGATTCCCACAATTATTGTTTTCTTTGACTGCGTGTGCACGCTTATTGAAAGGAAGTGAGAAATTCTCTATTCAAAATGAAAAATTCCATGTAAGATATTATTTCAGTGATTGGCAGAATGGGAAGCAATGGGAAAAATTGAAAAAGAAAAAAGCCCCAAATCCAGGACTGCATGGTAAAGTTACATGAAATTGTATGAAGTTTATTTTGTCTGACATCTATTAATCAACAGAAACTTGGCATGCTGGTTCCCTAGGTTGCAACTTTGTAGTTACTCTGCTACTTGGTACCATGGCCAGTTAGCAAAAAAGAAACACCTAAACCATAAATCAGTCTCACAGCTACAGTACTTGGATAAACAGAAGGAAAATTAAGTGTAGGAAGTTTTTTTTCTTGTTCGTGCTGGTTAAATTGATTTATATCTGTCTGTCATCGAAACTGTGTTTTAAAACTAATGATTGTGGCTTCACATAGAATAGTTGATATTCTGACCCACATCCTAAGGGCCTCCTTCAGTCCTTAGCAAACAGAAATAAAAATGACCCCAGGAGCTAGCAGCCTCCGCTGAGGTGCTGAATCAATGATAGCTTTGTCCAATTCCTTTTTTTTTTCTAAAAAAACCCCAACAACTAAACAAAAAACCCCAAATATTTGAAGGGTGTTTTTTCATTTAGTTGGGGGTTTTTGTTTGTTTGCTTGCTTGGTTTTTAAAAATAATTCTTGGGGGAAAACTGTTCTACTTCTTCCCCTTTTGAATATTGCTGATGTACCAGGTTCTTTCCAAGCTCCAGTAACAGGCCACTACAGTATAACTGGCTGGGCTTGGCTGCCAATCTATAATGTTCTTGGCCATGATTAATCTGATAAATAATAAATATATCAATCTAGTCTTTTAGACAAGGACAAATTCTTACCAGCGGGGAGGCACGAGGCCTCTTTTACAGCTGCCTGTAGTGCTGGAATTAATTATTTAATGCTTAATTCTTCAGGAAATGAGAAAGTTTTGATTAATGTTGTCCAGTGTCATTTCTTGCTTGTTTGATATGTGTCAGATAATTTTTCCTCGGCAGTCGCTCTCAAGAAGCCAGAGGCTACTGTCACCGGGATCAGACACTGAATTTCTGGAGATTAATTGAAGTGAAAATTTAGAGAAATGCACCATAAGTGCTTGCCCAAGATAACCTTTCACAGGCTAAATTTAGCTTCCTTTGGTAATGTTAGCCTCCTATTGCCCTAGTGTAAAACATTTATTTTTAATGCTGTGAGAAACGTATTTTGTTTCTTTGATTTTTTTCTCATTTTTACTTCTTAACTCCATGTATGTCTGCATGATTAAAATATTTAAGGCTTGATTCTTCTCCCATTTACCTCACTGTAGCTCTGCAGCTTCCATGGAAACCAATAGAATGTTTATTGGTTTATTGCAGGAGGGGATGGGTAGCGAGATTTGAGCCATAAAATCAGAACTAGGTGAGCTAGGTATCAGCAATACCTGAAGTTTGTGTTAGCTCTAGCACTGCAACAGACTCGATCTGAATGCTAGAAGCTTGTTTTTCTTGCTATTTGTGCCAAGGAGACTGATCTAGCCATGTGGTTAGTCAAGACAGATAGACAAGTCTATCAGGACAGACTACCTGATAGTGCTGTGACTACTGTGAGCATAAGGTAAAGGCTCCATGCAGCTTCTGGCACTGGACATGGCTGTTTTCTCTGTAGCTCTGCACCCTCCAAATCACTTTTTTTCTGTATTGGTATTTTCCAGTGTTTACTTCCATTACTGTCTTTGTTAGTAAAGAAGGGCCATATTCTACCTTCAAGCCTATTTTACTGCTCTTTAAAATTCTGCAGTGCTTGTGTGTATTATAATTCCTTTCAAGAGGAATTGGTTTAAATGCTAACACAGTTTAGCAGATATCCCTCTGACAAAAATATAGCCCCATGCAGTGAGTATATTTCTCTGAAGGGTAACAATCTTGGGCTAAACTTGCTGGTACTCGTCCAATCATGATGCATGATTATGGCCCATCATTTAGTGCCAGTGATAAAACACCAGTCCCCTCTGCTCAGCGTTTTCTGAGGACACGCCTGGAGTCCTGTGCCCAGTTCTGGGCTCCACCATACTAGAGAGGTGTGGACATACTGGGGAGAGTTCAGCAAAAGGCCACTAAGATGATTAAGAGGCTGGAGCATCTGCCATATGAGAGAGCTGTGGCTGTTCAGCCAGGGAAAGAGATGGTTTAGGTCTCATCAATGTATATAAATATCTGAAGGGAGGATGCAAAGATGGACAGAGGCTCTTTCACTGGTGCCCAGTGATAGAACAGGAGGTGATGGGTGCAAACTGAAACACAACTGGCTCTGTGTGAATGCAAAGAAAGAGACTTTTACTGTCAGGGTGGCCAAGCACTGCCACAGGTTGCCCAGGAAGGCTGAGAAGTCTCCATTCTTTGAGATACTGAAATACTGTCTAAACATGGTCTTGGGAAACTGATTTGAGCAAGGACATTGGATCAGCTGATTTCCAGAGGTCCCTTTCCACCTCATCAATGCTATGAACCAATCTGAACTATTTCTATAACCTGACTTTCTAATTTATTACAGAAACATCTTTGTGGTATGATTTAAGAGTTTTCATTAGTGATACTGGAGTTATTTCATTAACTCACTCGTCCACCCAGGTGTTGCACCATTTAGATCTAAGGGCTAGGACAGTGGAGTGAAATATTTAAAACATGCCCATAAATAATCTACATGGTTTTTCTAGACATGAAGAAGTATTGAACCGAAATATGTTGATCAAGGAACCTTCACAGCTTTTGGCCAAATGTGCAGATATCATCTGACCTGGCAGAGAAAAGAAACAAATAAACTTTAGCATTTTAGTACCTGTCTAGAAAAAAAATATGGTTTCAAACTGTATATTGTCATTCTTTTTATTCCAGAAAGAATAAATGTTCCAATAAAATTCTAGCTTAAAACTAAAAAAAGTTTAAAATCTTACTAAATTTTGTTTCTTTTGTTTTAATTTTGTTCTGAATATCAGTTGTTTGAAGCTCTACAGGAGTAGAATCTTAGATTTGCAGCTAGATTACAAAATGATGGTGATGGAATTGTAAACACATGATTAATTGCATAAGGTTTTGAAAAATACATTTACCATTTTTTCCAATTATCACATGGGATGGGAATCATTCACATGTGCACATGCACACAGAGACTTGCCCGCATTGAGTATAAAAAATGTACATGAGGAGGGCCCCTTTAAACAGAAATTTTCAACATGTGGAGGGATATAAATAATCAATTTCCCTAATATCTAAATACAGTCTGAACATTTTAAATGCAGATAATGTCAAGAAATCATAAAGAACCTCTTCGCATTTTTCTGACTAGTTCTTTTCAAGAGAATCTGGTTTTTTATTTCACTTGTTGTCCAAGCAAGACAGAACTATTGACTTGAGCTATTAAAAATATGAACATGAAAAACGACAAAGTTTAATTAATTCTTGACTCACTAAAAAAACCCTAAAAAACACTCTGAAACCTAACCAACCTAAGCTAATGCAAGGCAAAAGAAAAAGATTTTACAATGTGTGAATGTAACTTCAAAAGTTGAATTTGTTTAGGGAATTTGTATTTTCTGCTTCTTTCTTCAGGAAGCTATTTGCATTTTAAATAATTAAAGCATTAAAACTGAAAAATTTATAAATGAGAGCTGCGAAGAGAATCCTGCTTGGCAGACAATAGAAAAGAAATTATTACCCTGCTAGGTTTGCTTTAATGTCATATCTGTCACTCTCCCCAAGGTAGGTTCATTACCATACCAAGTGCACCTCCTGCCACCACCTCCCCCATGCACACACTCTTTTTCTTCCACTCCCTGCCACTTAAGGACTCTGGATCTCTAGGGGACTTTGATCTCATTGTACACACTAACCCAAACAGAACCTCTGCTGTTCTCAATAATTTTTTCTTGGAAAAAAAAAAGAAAAAAAAAAAAGGAACCAAGAGAGAGAAGTGTGTGGGGGGGAGGGGAGTGAGTTTGTGTGAAGAGTGACAGAACGCTTTGTCCAGCGCAGCTTTGGCTGGTTGTAACAAGCGTCAGGACATTAGACGCAACAAAAGCTGGATTGGCAGTATCATCAATCACAGCTCTGACAGTCGACTTCAGTTTGTTTGTTCCACTCTGCATAATAAGTGATTGGATCAGGTTTAATTAGATATTGGGTAATCAATCATTGCCAACAAGGCAACTCAGCTTGGGATCTAGATGCTGCAAAGGGGGGGAAAAAAAAGCAAATCTCGTCCAGGGTGCATAAATACTCAAATGTATAAGCACATAGGGTGAAGCTTCAGAGGAAAGGTATAAAGATGTCTGCAAGATGGCACATAATAGAATCGTTCACATCTGTACTACTTGTTACCAGACATCTGCAGTTTGACATTTTACTTTCGCTGCATAATTACTTTTCAATATAATATAATATAGTGACCTGAGGGAGAAAGACAAAGCAATTAAATTATGCATAAGATCCTTTCCTCCCCAATCCTTACCAAAAAGACAAAAAAAATAAGAGAGAAAAAGGGAGAATAGGAATTAGCATTCTTATGGCTGCTTGAAGAAAAGGACAGAAAATTCTTCCTCCTGCCTTCTATGATGATGAGTCCCACTGCATAACTTGTTAAATCAGCTACTCTGAATCAAGATTACACTAAATTATTTTTTTCTATCTTATTTTGCAATGTGTACCTTTAGATTAAGGCCCACGCAATGAAATAAAAGGAGTGATGGATGGAGCAAATTAATCCCATTAAATTTAATTAATCCCATAAATCGAGAGAAAAGTTGAAAAGAAATTCTTCTAGAAGACCCAAAGGGAAGTGTACCTGCATTTTTTATAAACCCATAATGCTGATAGACGTTAACACAGGATAAGATGTATCACTAATTAACAAGGACTGCATTATCAGAGGCCATTTTAAAGTGCAGGGTAGGGTGTGCACCAGGCAGGTGGGAGCAGTGTGGAGCCCGACTCTGGTGTGTTCTGTGTTCTGCCTAACAGTGCCCATTTTACTGGCAGACCCCTTAACATTCCTATAAAATGTGGGGAGAACTCCATAAGAAAGTGGGTTCAGAGAAGCTGCCAGGCTGGGAGAAGAATCACTCCCACTCAGAAGCATCAGGAAATTCTGAGATTCAAGGTGCACAAAACTTCAGTGGAACCAGGACAAGCATCCTACTCACTGGTATCTATTGTTTGATTTAGATGTCTTTCAGGAATTTGGTGAGTCTGCATCATAGAGTACAATGCTGCAAGGACAGAGATTGGTCAGGGATAAAAATCACTGCCCTGATAAGGACCAGGAAGGATTTCCACCTTTGCCTACTACAAAACTAGATGAAAGTTTCAGCTGACAGTGGTTTAAGAGGTTTATTCTTTGTATTATCTGGTCTGGTACTTGTGTTCTGACATATGAGCACCTTAGAGAAGTCTATGGCCTCAGTTAGGCAAGATGCTGTGTTAGGTAAATACTTCAGTCTGATCAGGGGACACGGATCATACGGAAAGGACCTGCCTGTTTACAGATGTGGCAGTAAATTCTGTCCTTTAGGCCTTTTAACCATAGGTGAGGGAGAAGCCTACTAGGGGCTCATGGCTAAGGCTTCAGGTAGCAAAAGAGCCAGTTTTCATTCTTTCCATAGCTGTCACAGCCAAAGTCTTTGCTTTGCAGTGGAAGTGGAGAACATGGTCAGACATGGTACCTATCTGTCTAAAATGTATTAATTTGGAGAAAATAATTCAAGTTTTCTTGATCAAAAGAAACCCCTGCAACTAAGAGTCAGCATGTATAAGCAAACTATTAGATTAAAGCATGTTGGATTTGTGATCTGGAATTTGCAGGTGCTTTCTGGTCAGTGTGGAAAAAGTATCTGAGATTTTGCATTATGGTACCAGTTTTAAAAAGGGAAGAAAAGGAAGAAGGAAAAGGAAATCTACAATAAAGATTTTCCTCTGTTCAGCTCTGATGTGCTACATTGAACAATGTTTCATATTTGACACACACTTTAACCTGACACCAGTGTAGTGATAGCCTGAGTATTTTGTCCACTAGAGAACACTTTTATCTTGATTTGTTGTGTTATGTATTGCACATTTTATGATGTATCTGGATCAACTGCCATGATTCCTAGACCTGGGAGTAGCCATCAAATTATCAGAGTCAGCCATCATGTCATAAAGAGATAGTCTCCCCTGACTCCTCTTCAGTCTCCTCAGCTGCGAATCGGGGCTGGGCAGAGCTTTTCTCAGACATGCTGAATGTCAAATTTATTTTCCTGCTGTGACTAGTGAGATTGGACTCCTCTGTAAAATTTGTGGTGTGACTTTCTAACCAAGCCCCTTTGTTATTTTACTTCTCTTGATTCTCTTCAAACTCACCAGGTTTGAAGCCAGAAGCAGTGGTGCTTCTATCCCTCTCTGCTTTTTTGCAGGTTGTTGTTAACTGATGGAGCAGCCCCGTACCTAATCCACAGGTTCCAGCAAAGTAAACAGCTTTGATTTGAAGATATGAAAAAGTAAGTAGATAATTCTGATCATTGAGTTGCTCACAGCAGTGTTTACCAAAAACCTATACCTGTTTTTATTTTTATGGCCTGTATTTTTATTCCCCCGCAGAAGAGGCAACAAAAAAATCTGAAATATGCTCTTTCCCTTTGTCAGAAAAAGGGTCTGTATAGTTTTTAGGACTTTTAAAGGTATTTTTTAGTGTTTATTGGCAGGTAGGAGCCAACCCAAGAAGGGAGTTCTCAGGTTGCCGTACCCCATCCCCTGCTCTGGCACACCATCAGTTATGTCACTGTCAAGTCCAGAGTGAGTCTGACCTCCAGCATGACCTAAGCCTCTCAGCAAAACTCTCCAGCCACTCTGCCTACCCCACTGAGAGTGTGATTTGTCCACTCATGGCATGTTAGCCAGCTGAGGATGTGTACAGTACTATGTCTATGTGAAACTTAAAAATAATAATCTAAATACTGGTTAATTTTTGTGAAGTTATTTAATTGTAACCAAAAAGAAAATAAAAAAAGGTGTATGATATATTATAGTGCTGACATACTTATTTCAGTCTGAATTCCAAATCTTGTTTAAATTCAGATGATCGTTAAGTGTCCTCAGCTGCCTAGATGTGTCAAAATATTAAAGCAGAATATTTCAGTAGCTTTGAAACAAATGAGTTTTGGATTTTCCCTAGAAGTTCTTTTAGGCAGGTTTACACAAATCCTGTTCTCATGCATGAGTAATTATTCATGACTGTTCATGTGGAGAGCTACCTTCCCAAACCTGGAGTTTATTTTCAGAGTGTTTTACAACTTGGAAAAGTAGTAGTGATGAAGAAGAAGAGTTTTGAGAGTCCCGGTACTGTCTGCTTGGTAGTTCTGGAAGTTTTTGAGTATATTGTGACATGAAATCGTTTACCAAACTGTATCGGAGCTGAACACCCTGGGAATTTAGGCTGCAGATCTTTCACCAGGCTGCCACTCAGGCTTCTGAGGAGTCAAATGGATGGGCAGGCATGAGACCTGACTGAATTGGGTTGTAACCTCATCTAATTCAAACCTTCTCTATGAAGTGGTTGTGCTGTAATCAGTCTGAGATCAGTCAGTCAAAGAGAGAAACAGAGTCTTTTGAACAGCTTTTCAAAAGCTTGTTTTATTATCACCAGCATTACCGCTAGAGCAACAAGTACTGTGCTATTTGTGTCCCAGGGCTCCAATAAAGACCAGTGACCCATCTTGCCAGGCTCGAGGCAGATCTGCTAGGGCAAAGTCTGCCTCTTTCACAGAAACTTTGTTGGAGTTCATATACAGTACCACAGATAATTGGGTCTCTAATCCATCTGTTAACTGTTCAAGTTCACATGACTTCACTTTATTCAGAAATTCCATGACAAAATAGTCTGTAAGCTCATCTTGGATTCCTTTTATTCCCTGACACTGTATAAAGAAGGCATCTTTTTTCTCTTGCTGTTCCACTGCAAGTAATCATACAGTATGTGAAAGGAGATCTTCCCACAAACTCCTCTGATTCTTATTCCCTTTTGCTGAAAAAGACCTTTGCGGCTATAAACTCGGAAATGGCGCTTTCCTTGACATTTCTATGGCAATATCTTCTTGGAAAGCTTGGGAAAAAACATTCATGCAAGGTTTCCTTGTAGCTGGCATTATTGTTTCAGTGAAAGAGAGCAGAGATGAAACAGAGTATGGACAAAAGTATGAACTCTTGTTTGTTAGAAAACAAAACTTTGGTAGGGGAAAAATGTTTTCATAATTAATTTTCTAATTGTCAAGCTATATGTTATTTGCAACTGCTTTGTAATATCCTTCCTTTCAGAGTGAAAATCAGTTGTCTACTGTGTCTCATAAGAAGCTTTGCCATGACCTTGTAAATAAAATCATGATGTTTTCACAGTACTTGAGAAACAAGTCAGAGGGAGTGTTTGCTGTTTGTCAGATTTTTATGGCTCTGGCCTGGCATTCTTCAGCCATGACTTTTTTGAGCACCGTACATCAGTTTATTTTGCAGTGCAGTATTTTTGATCTCAAGCATACTAGATTTTTGTTATCCCCTTAGCTACCTTTTTCCTCTTTGCATTTATATATGTCTTGCCTGTGTACAAATCCAGAAAAAAATAACCTGAGTATTGGCAGTGTGTACACTTCTAAGAGACCCCCACTTTAAATATCTTCCCTCTGGGCCATTTGGTTTAAAGATATCTCTGACTGTCCTCAGAGCTTATTTTCTTTAATCCTGTATTAGCTTTGTTGCCCTTCTTTACCTTTTCAAGTACTGCAAAGTCTTTCCCCCACCCCACCACCTTGCCCCCAATGCCATAAGGAAAAAAGAGCATAATACTCAAAATTTTTTAAATTTTGACCAATGCAGTTTATAATCTCAGAGTATCGTCCCTGGGTTTTTATACTTGCATAGCATTTCATTGGCCTATGCAGGGAAATTCTTTTTCTGCAACATCTTGATATCTTTAGAAAGAAGACTACAATTGCATCAGGGTCTTTAAGGTGTTGTTGACAATCTCATCTGTATTGAATATTCTTGAACAAAAAAATGGACTTATGCCCATTGCCCATATAGACAAACAGTTGCATTTAATTTGTTAAAACATTATTAGACATTCACTAATTGTAATCAGTGCTCACTGGTAACATACATCTTGTATGGTAATGCTGGATGTAGGTGTAATGCTCAAAAGCCACTCGGGCATTTCCAAAGATGATGGCGAAGCAAGGTCTCTAACAGCAGAACAAGTGCTACTTGTCTGGGATCGAGGGAAAAAAATGCATAATTATGTACTAAAAAGGCTTCAAATGGAAAAGCTATGTTATATAATTCTTTGCCAATGCCATATATATTAAAAGGAATTTCTGAGTTTTTATATTCTCTTTTCTAATCTAGAATAGTAACGAGAGGATTAAAGATTGCTTCCATAAATCCTATTTCTTACCCTGACTTGAAAAATACCAATTAAAGAAACATTCATCTTCTCCCTCCAAGTGCAGAATTGCTGAATGACACTCAAATATTAACAAGCAACACTTTCAAATTATGTGTCTCCAGCTTAATAATGAAGACCTTCAGATCATGAGAAATCACTGGCGAAACAGAAATTGCACTTTTTCAAAACCTTTGAAAATAACTTTGTCAGTCTGCAGTAATGGTGATGGCTCAAGCAATTATTTTTTAATAGAAGATTGTAAACACCTGTCAGAATCCTTCATATTGATGGTTCCTTAACAGTGAATACTCTCTTAGAAACAGCTATTTTACTCTTAAAAAAAGAAAGGAAACAAACAAACAAACAAATATCCCCTCCCTAAGAGTTAAAATAAAATATTTAAAACATATTTTAATAATATTTTGTCCAAATAATATATAAATTTTAACAAAATAATAATATTTGGTCTAAAATATTTAGATCAAATGGACCAGACCAGGAAGAAAAAAAGCCAAAATCAAATATCAAATACTCATATGTAACACACTGAACCTGTCTTCATGTCTGCTGTTATCTCCGCATATGAAAATACATTCAGTATTTATAAATGTTTTAATGTCTTGGCATGTTTATTTTGGTAGGTATTACTTCATAAAATGAATGGTCTCCTTGCTACACTTGCCTCTGTGCATTGTAACTTGCTGGACATGATTTTGTATTGCTAGAGAGGAGAGCAGGGCTCCAAGGCATTGGTAAGGGGGCTAGAGAGAGATGTGAAAAGGAAGCTGGGTGAGATTTTGCACTCTTGCCACCAAACCAGCAGCCGGCATAGATGAGACAGCGTTACAAGTTTAGAACAGCTGCCAACTAATGTTTGATCAGGGATAAAATATGCCGAGGTGACAACATCTTTCTCCCCTGCATTTCAGGGACTATCATTAAAAATGCAGCAAGGCTCGTACAGGCCCAGAAGGTCCTGTGTTCTCTCAAGATACAAGGGAGAGAGACAAGTTCACAAGATGTCAAGAACAATATCCATTTGTGTTTACTATGCAAACCCGCTGAGTAACCTTTCTATTCATGTTTGTACTAAGGACCATTGAGAATTTAGGGGGAAAAAAGGGCTGCTTAGAATGAGAGGGGCGCGGCAGCTGTGGAGGAGCAAATGTGTTTTTGGGAAGGAGAAAAATGCCACTGCGCTACTAAATGACTTCTCTAGGGGAAAAAAGAATAAAGAAGAAATGCAAGATTAAAAGATGTGTACATTTATACAGAAACCCAGCTAGAAAATCTTCAGCACGTCTACAAGTTAGTGTCCGCAGCCCCTTCCCTTCTCCCCTTTTTAATAATATATTGATGTAAGCAGCTTGTGCATGCCAAACAAATTCTCTACATAAAAAGTCAGCTGTCGGAAGGAGGCTCATCAATCTGGCAAAGTGCACTCAGGTAGAACGCCTCTCGGGGAGCCCTCTCTGGCAGCCCCGCCGCCCCAGGGAAGGGGATCGCTCCAGCGGATGGGCTCATAAATGTTCATTAAAGAGTCTTTCCACCTCCTTAACAGGAAAAGCAGTTGTTTGGTAGGAACAATGGCAATTCAATTCTCAGGGATATCATGGGAGGTTATTGCAGATAATTGAGCTGTGGGAAGGTTTGCTTTCAAAATGGCAGAGATGACCAGCAAAATTCTTTCAATCAACACCTCTTTGCTAATACAGCTAGAAGAGCAAATTCCAAGATGTTCACATTGGGATTCTTTGCTGCAGCTCTTTATGAGGCATATTATGAATTGCTTCTCATGTTTCTCACATTGTCTCATCATTTCCTCTTTGAGAAGGAAGAAGAAGAGAAAATGTATATATTTTTCTGCTGCACCTATGACTTCCCCACGGATGATGACTAGATAATACAACTTTAGGAATGCTATGCAATATCATAAAGAAGCTAAAACAGACACACCTAATGCACTGAATTAGGAAACATATTTTGTAATTTCAACTCTGATCAAAAATCACCTACCATATCAGTACAGCACTGGTCTTCTTTCTTCTGAAGCTAATGGTGAAGACCCTTTCTATTTCTCTAGACAACATCATTAACTAGATATTCTCCCTTATTGTTTAATGTTTTAGAAATTGAGTTCTGTGCTTTGCTTATAATATCACAGAGGCTGTAGTAGTGATTATGGTAAGAAAGTCTTTGTGCATGTAATGGGAGAACAACCTTGTAAGCTAAGGACTGAAATATGGAGATAACCCTCCTTTCTAATAAAGTGATTAAAAATTACTTTAAACATTTTAATAGATTAAAAATAGTATGATTGGCTTTGTAAACCAATTAGATAAAAGACTGGAGGTTTTATTAAGTGCTTTACCATCCATGTTTAAGGAAAAAATCTGTACAACTGTTTTTCAAAATTAAATACTGACTATGAATGTGTTTCAGTCTCAAGATGATCATTACAGGAAGCACAATAAACCACTGTGAGTACTAGTACAATTATCAGTTTTCAAGGAACTAAAATAAATCTTTAAATTTATTTCAGTACAGCTGCACCAGTTTCTGCTTGGGCAGGTGATGATCAAAAGATAAAAGTATTGAGAAGACTATCTCAGGAGATTAGATTTCCAAAACAGAATAAAGAATCTGCCACAAAGAAGGAAAACTAGTTTTCTATTAGAGAAGAGGTCTTTTTGGCATCTTTCTTTACTAGTGAAAATTGTATAAATAGGAGCCTCTAAGGCTTCATCCAAAAGTGTGTATATAGGTACGTGACTAATAAAAAGACAGTACTAAAGCTTTACTTCTGCTTAAATTATTTGGGGGAATATTTTTTTAAGTATTGATATGGTTGTTCAAGAAGTGAATTGAAAGGAAATATGTTTCTGGTTTAAAATGAGTGAAAATATCCACACAATTCTTCTGTTTAGCTGACTTCTCTTTTAGATCAACAAAAATCCTACCTGTCAACCAAGCAGAAATAAAACATTTTTCTTCCTACATAAGAAAGTATTTTTCATGACCAAGTGACATTATTACATTCAGAAAATAAAGGATCTGTGAAAGACCTAAGGTTGCTGTAGAGAAGTTGTGTGTGCCAGACTAGATGGGGTTACAAGTTATAAACAAGTTATAAACAAGTTATAAACAAGTTATATCCTGAACCTGGTATTTTCCTGGATTAGTTATGGGGGGTACATGGATATTGCCTTTATACTGTTGAGACTGAAAACATTATAAACCACTAAAAATATCTGAGAAACGTGAAATAATAACAAATTAGCTAAAAATTAAAGTTGGTTTTTGTGTGGAAAGATTGTCATTCTTGTAAGATTTTTTCACAAGTGTTTGCTAAAAGCCCCATCTCCTAAACCCTCTTGATAGTGTCAGAATCTAAGTATCCATCCATAAAAATGAAAGCATTAAAAGCTTTTTGTTGTGGAGGAAAAAAACTCCAACACCTGAACACGTCACATGAAGGCATCACAGAATTTAAAACTAATACAGAAAGGCAAACTGAAGAATGGTGTCGTATGTGTATTCATATTTACATTCATATTAGCAGCTCATTAATTTAGGATGCCTTGAGTCTTAATAAGTTGAATGGGATGACACAACATTGTCCATTGCCAGTTAGATCAGTATCCCTCGTTGCTATTTCTGCCCCTTGCTTCCTTTCTGCATTGTTCAAATTTAGAGCAGCTGTTTTACTCTGCCTGTTTAGCACCAACTTGACCTCCTCTTACAATACCTCTAATAACTCAAGGTTGCTGAGAAAGTTTTCATTCAGCCGTATGACAGGTGATTATCACTTTAGCCATCAGCACCAATGTCAGGATGCCTTCACTTGAAGAGGAACAGTTCTTTCTCACCTGCCTGAGCTTCCCTTGCTAACAAATGTCAGCTGTGTTTGGCGCTGGCGATGCTGGTTCTGGCACCCACACAGACAGAGGTGAATGGGCTACATAGTGCAGGTCTGCCCAGCAGATCTGTAACACAGTCCTGCTGCTTTTAGCAGGAGGATGTTCTCCCAGCCTCCAGCCCCCTTGGATGGGGAAACTAGTCCAGCACTCCTGAGGGGTCCAGCCCAGCCATGTGCTGAGGCTGACCACAGAGGGGAATCCCACTGAGGTCAGCAGGAGGTGGGGTAAGACCAAATTTCCAGATCTTTTGCAATCAGAATATGCTCTGAGGTCTAGCAAAATTCAGAATGTTATTATCTAACATTCTGTTTCTAGCATTTGTTGTTTTATTTTTATCCACAACTTTCAAGTGGACTGTGATTTTAATTAGCTGGTGCTAGAGCAGTATGTTAGAGAACATGGAGTTTTTTAATGGGGAGCCTTCTCATCATGTGGGGTTTTCAATGCTTACTTGTCTCTACTAATTAGAAGTGCTTATAAATTAATTATAAGCTTGCCTTACAAACCAGTAGGAAAAAATCTGTGTGCTATGCTGGATATGATTAAGATATAAGAACAAAGAATTCAAGAGAAAACAGTATTTTTATTGACTGACCCATCTTTTAACCTCTTCCTTGTGAAATTAATTTTTCTTTATAAAAAAACCTCCTACTCTCTGTTGAATAAAGATGTATGCTTTATTCGTAAATGGATTTTGATGACTTTAAATCAATGTTGCAATGAAAGCCTAAAATAAAATTAAAAAAAAAAAGGAGAAAATGTACATTATAATATGCAAATGCAAACATCCTTTTCTTCTGACACAGAGAAACAAATAAAATCACAGTCTGTACATAGTCTCAAGAACAAGTGTAACTCTCCCAGGGAACCGTTCCTGTATAACATTTCTGGGACAGAAGACGTTATAACCTGTTGTATAGGATTTGATACTTTTCCATCTCCACCTCAGTGTGTCTCTACACATCTCTCATACACCTGGAATTGCAACGCTGCTGTTTTTGTATCAATTTATCAATCCATCTTCATTTATTGTACTTGAAGAGTGGAAAACCTAACATGCACTTGAAATTCTTCCTTCTGTTAATGTATGCTTAGAAGTCCTACCTCATTTTTAGAGAAAACCATACAAAAGGCATGACAGAAGAAAAATATTAGGACACCAAATGGAAACAAAATAATATAAGGAGGTTTATAATCTGTGTAACTTTGCTATTGAGATTTTTTCTCATAAAGCCAGGAGTGTGGGATCAGAAAGTGCAAATTAAAAATGGTGTGTTATGGTAAGATGAATTCTTGATATTTTGATATCTATTTCTGTTTGGTTGGTTGGTTGGTTGGTTTTTTTTTACTACTGTTCAAGATTTTTTAGAAAAAGATAAAAAAAAAAGTCAAAGGAAAAGGGAAAATACATGGGTTTCTGGTTCATTATGGCACCTGTAATTTTGTTTATGATACTGATTACTCAATGCTTTTAAAGCATCTCCTCCATCACTGAACTAGCCCAAAAAACTGATAAGACTCTTCTGCACACATTTTCTTTCCCTCTAATGTTTTGGTGATTTCTGCATCAGATTCTTATCTTGTCACCTAATCTAGAGACCTGCTGTGTCAAAGGACACCAGCTCTCTGATGCTGCTTGAATCTGTTCTGCTTGAACCTAAGTAGCCAGCCCAGTGAAGTGAGCCATGGCACAGCAAACCAGGTGTATCTCTGACCTGCTTGGTGAAAGGCATCCGTCTGACTGCTCAGCTTCCTTGTATTCTGAGAATGTCAACAAAAACACATATTCCTGATGGCTACTCTCCTTTTTCTCTTTTGGGACTTTGTGTATTTTGTCACATTTAGAACTGAATGACAGAAATAACCTTTTCCTCCCACTAAGAAGGATAGCTTGACACAGAAAATTGACCCAGAGTCTTCTGTCTGAAGAAAGGACTTTTTGATGAAAAAGGGAAAGTTAGAAAATACTTTGTGCCTTTTATTAAATTCTGTGTGTGTATGTTTTATATTCTCTGCATTTCCAAACTTTGTCATGAATTTTGAAGCCTTTGACATGCAACTGATAAGTTTTCTATACTCTAAACCTGAAATATATTTAAGTTTCCTATACACAGATCACATCACACACCTATGACTGCCTAATCCTGTTACTCATTGAGATGAAACAAACCCACAAATACTCTGAAGTCTTGCCCATTGAGAGACATGAGGCACAATCATAATATAATGAAGGCTTCTGCCTCCTCCTCAGATACTGTTTCACAATCAGTATTTTTATATTGTTTGTAAGTTGTATATCTATTTCCAGGTCATCTTCAAAGACCTAGTGATTAATAGGGCTATTTTAATTTATTTTCAGACACTGTAGTGGCAATTTGTCCTAATGCCTTCACAGCTTTAAGCTGTTCCTGTATATTCCCTCCTTCCTCATTGCTTTCACTACTTTTTATTTTTGGAATGAACTTGAGCTGACTTAATTTATGTCTTAGGGAAAGAATTCTTTGAATTTTCTTCTGAAACCAACATGAACACTGTTGATATTTTCAGAGGTGATTGGGAAAGAAAGTGGTGACTTGTACTTCTGTCACTTTAAAGACCTTTTCTGTATCAGCTTATATTAATTATTTTTTTCCCATAAGTTTCTATGTGATCTAAGTACTGATTAAAGTCCAATATGACCTGTGTGAATTTAATACAGACTACTTTTCTAATTAAGAATCATTAGTCTACTATGTTAGTTAGTATGATGATGCTTTGAAAACATTCTTCCAACGATGAATGTTTTCTTCAGGAGAGTCATAAAAAGGCATTATTTTAAGTCAAGAGAATTGATGTTTCACTTTTGTTTTCTGTAGTTTTTCAGGAAAAAAATAATTGTTAGTTTTTTTCTTGCTCTTACTGTCCTCTGAGGTAGAATATAGAGTTCATTTACTTTGTCCAAGTGCATAATTTTTACTTTCTTCTGTTACTGAATTTATAATAATGCATGTATAGAGTGGAACAGTACTTTAATATATATGCCTAACAGAAAAATATGTTATTTGTTATCTATTAGCCTTACATAATAATTATTGACAAATACTCCTACTTTCTTTCTTTGGAACTTTTAAAACATTGTTCTCTTACATATTAACTGCAGCAGAATCATAACTGCAAGAACAACAAGAAAACTTTAAAAATTCCAAGTATATTGTAACTTCAGAGTTTCAGTTAGGGACATGATAGGGATAGGAAGATTTCATAATTTCGAGTGTTTAGCTTTTGCAATATTAAAAGCAGTAAGTGTCATTACTAGTTGTGCTTAATGTTCTGGTGCACATCTACAAATGCATATTCACTTTCACTGCATTTTCTATTTGATCATCAGACACTTTTATCCATATTTTATTCTAAGTACAAAATTCTTTCTTCACCTCTTTCTAATTATGAGGTTCAACAAAGGAGAATTACTCTTGTAATTCTACCCAGGATTTATAATTTCAGAAAACCCTAGGTGCAAACCTACATTCCAAATATCCTCATTTAAAAATGGACTGCTGTAATTATATGATCATTTCATTCCAAATCTGCAGGGGACAGTAACTCAATAGAAAGCGTGAAAAAATTAATGAGAAGCTTAATTATAATAATATCATTAAATCCTAATAGGAGAAAAAGTCTAAATTTATTTTAGCTTGGACAGCTAATATAATTTTGTTACAGCATGGTAGTGATATTTTCTCAGTTTTTCGAGAAACTAATAATATAATGGAAAAGGCTGGATAATTTTCATTTTCCTTCTCTTTCTTTTCCCTTTCTTGTGTATGTAAACAAAAAGAAAAAAATCATAATTTTTATTTAAATGTATGTGGACAAGATCTAATACTATTTAATTCATATCAACAATACATTTTTTCCATTAACATTTAGCGCTTTACCAGAAAATTTTAGCAACCATTGTATAATTTTCTCCAAAAACATACTTTTTCTTTCACAGTTCTGGCTCTAAATACCTTCATTCACAGTGGCTGAATACAGGATCTTTGAGGTGCTTTGCCTTCTACTTTAAAGAGCAACATACAATAACAAAGAGCAACAATGATAACAGCCAAACTTCAGTTACCATGGCTACAGAATGGCAGTAGCATTCATGCTTTATTAATATTTAGCAGATATCAGAATTTCCTTATTTTTTCCCATTTACAAACCAGATACTTTACAGAAGTTATTTATAAAGAGAACAACATTCCTGAACACACAGCCCTGCTGGTGACAAATGTTTAAACGTGGAGTGCATTAGTGTGGCATCAGACATTGTCAATAATGCATGCTCACCACCATTTAATTATTTTGAAAACATCTGTTGAAGTAAAATATGTTCCAGAGGGGAATAAGGAAGTCAAGTGCATTAGTGACTGTGTTAACCACATTTCGTTCTGTAACGCAGAAAACCCTAAAGGGAAGACCAGGATTCAAGGACATCAAGAGAATGTTAAAATTCATCTTCACTTTCAGTCTTTGTAGCTAAAGAAGTGGCTTAGATAAATCTTTTGCTTAGGGTTGGTTTTCCAAGAATTTTTAAAACAGGGCTAAGACATTGCATCAGAATATGCAGTGGAAACCTTTTCTTTTTTTTCCATACCACATCTGAATGTATGCTATTTATCTTATGAGAGATTCTAAATAATTACTGATTTAGTGTGATACCATTTTACAAATGAAGATTACCTTACTCCTAGCTCAGAATAAGGAACAACAAATCCTCCTAGTGCTGGTGTCAGAATGATGACAATAAGTTCATGTATGACTGTTTAAAACCTATCCAATGATTAATGTTTCATCTTTTCAGCATCTTTCATAGATTGCTTAAGGAGGAAATGCAGGATGCTTATCAAGAGGCTGTCTGACATATTCCACTGGAATAATTCTCTGATTGTACTCTTTTTGAGAATAGCATTGACCATCATCATCAAGTTAACTTAGCAGCTCATAGTTGATAGTGCGAGGACCTAACAGTTAAGAGTGTGTAGTTAGAGTGTGCAAATATGGATATGCCAGGGCAGTGTGAGGCAACAGTCTTAAATTACATGGTCACGAATACAGAAATGGACAGAATGTTTCTCTAAATGCTGCACAGAAAGGAAGGATCCAAATAATTAATAGAACAGCCCAGCATGACACAATAAGGGACAGCTTCATGAAGAACCAGTGATACTTTGGTTGTGGAGAGAAACTTCCAGTGTGAGAGAATGTATGAAGCTTCAGAGAGAAGGAGAACTCATGTTGAAGTGAGCAGAGAAGAAGGCACCAGAAGCTGCAGCCTGGTGTATTCCTGAGGTGCTAGAATGAGCCAGAGTCCTGTTTACAGTAATAAATACAGTCCAGGGTCTTTGTCTCCCCTGTCTCAGGGAGAAGAGACTGAACTCAGTCTTCCAGCAGTGTTTCAGCCCACTTAATTTTCAGAAGGGTAAGCATGTCTATCTATTGACTATAGGGGAAGCATGGTCGATGAGATTCCTAACAGAGCCCCAGTCATTAAACACTCAAAGTTTGGTAAGAGGAATCCAGACTGGGAGTATATGGGGCTAATGGTCCTATATCTTTATCTCAGCAGGCAGCCAGCACTAGTGCTAATAGCAGGGAGGTCTCTGAGAGCCATTAGAGGAATTTAGGGGAGCTCCACTTCTTTGTGGTCCCTTTCATCAACTTCTTTAGTATGACAAATAGCTTGAGGCTACCTCCCAGACAGTTATTTTTAAAGGTGTGTGAAAATAGATAGAAATATCTGTTTAAAACCACCATTTTAAACTGTCTTTTCAGTGATGTGAAAAACACACCAGCTTAATTTCAGCTGAGTATGCAGAGCTTCATTTCACCAATACTTTATTTTCCCTGTCTTGACTTTTCATGTGAAAGACTCATTTGCCCATGTAAACTAGATCTCCAACTGAGAAAAAAACATTGAACCAACCCCCAAATCCTTCTGTGCACATAGGTCTGGACTGCACAGCTTATAATCACCCTTCACTCTAAGTTACAAATGAAAACTATCACTTAACCCATTTACGATATTTTTGGAAGCATGAGAAGAAGCTTGAGGCTAGAATTTTTACATTCTCCCTTGTCCCCTCAGCAAATAGCTGAGGAGATGATGGATTTTTCACTGAAACCTCCTGATCATCATAAATTAGTAAACACTATGTTTTACTACATATAACGTTATGTTATACTATGGGGGAAAAAAATGAAAGATGGTGGAAGAGACTCCAATATGACATGGGCAAAAGTTCAGTTCAATGAACAAAGACCCAGTTTGTGCTGGAAGAATGTTTTGAGGGAAAAGCTTTTGGAATATGCAATCACAAAGTAGATAAAGGAATGACCTGCTTTATTTACATGGTTTCAGAGATGACAAAATAGTGTTAGCAATATGCAATTTTTGACTTCCTGGATTCGGTGCTTTACTTCTATACTGTCTTTTTTCAATTCTCAATAGGTTGTTTTCAGAAATTTAATCCATTATGCTTTATGTTTTTCATACTATGAATGTTGTGGTACCATATATATACGTATATATATATATATATGTTTCAGCTGCTTATTTTCAGCTGTTCTTTGGGTCTTTATGTTATTTCAGCTTCTGAGGTTTTTGATATCCTTTTAAATAGACAGTTTAGAAATGGTAACAATAGACAAATGGCTGCATGTAGTGTTCTTCTTCCGACTACTTCATACTGAAAATACACGGTTGTTTAGTTCCAACTTTGAGTTCTTTAAAATGGAACAGTCAGAGAATACACAAAAGTTTCTGGCAGCGAGTTCTTCTTCCCATGTGCAGTCAGTAAAAGAAAAAAAAGTCTGCATATTTAACATAATTTAACAACTCTACAGCCTGAGCAATTATCCTAATAGCAGGGAACCAGGGCCTACTGGTAAGTTTTATCCTCCCTTTGTCAGACTTGTTTCTTTGATATTAGTATCTAAATGCACACTGCAGGGCAAAACTAGGCTTTATTAAAGGAGGGTCAGCATTCTGTTAATCTAATTTAAAAGCATTAAGGGGAGTAGAGGAGCATTAATTGATTTGTTGGGAGGGTTCTGACTCCAGTCAACCTGTTCTTGCTGTTTACATTCTCTCTTCATTTAGATGATATTGGAAAAAATGTACTTGAGTAGAAGTACAAAGTACATAATATTTTGTCTTCAGTTTAAAAAATATTCTGTAGCATATGTTGATACATATAAAGTGAAGTAATTTAAAACATCATAACTTTAAGTAATTGGCAAAGTCTCAGTTTTAAGGTAATGGTAATAACTCTAGAAAAAACAGTCTTTAGAGCAAAGAAATTAAACTGTTTCAGTAGAATGGAGAAGGCTGCTTGCAGAAAGGAGAGTTACGTTCTATATAAAAGCACTGTGACCATTAAAATTTAAACAAGTGAGAAAATATTCTTGGAGTTGCCTGGATATTTTTGGATAATGACTAAAATAATGACAAACTTCAAATTGTTGAAATCTTCTACATTTACCAGTGAAGATTTTACAGTTTTAATTCTGAAGTATGTTTGGAGGACATGATCTTTTGTTTCATAAGTACTTTTTCCCCTTGACTCTTATCTCCTCTCACCCTTTTCTTCTACATGCAATTAAAAAAGCTAAAAGAATAAAGGGAAATTTAGTAACATCCTGGAGAGAAAAGAAAAAGTGGAATTAGTTCTTTGTGCATAAAAAACATGGGCACTCATTTTTTATAGATTCATACCAAAGATTGATGAAGTTGGCCTTTAAGAAGGTGCAGTCTCTGATTGAAAATGTGATTGAAGTTTTCCCACAGTGGGAGTTTTTACTGGATTCCCTTCTGTGTGGATTCTCTCCATGTGAGCCTTTTCTTCAGTGGGGACAATAATAAATGTCTAACAATGTCTATTTTGACAAGGCTTGTAGGAGTTATTCTCTCCAACACATCTACTTCTCTTTCATATTTGGATGACTGTGGCCAATGAATGAAAACTTGCTGGATGGAACTCAAGTGTGCATATTCATGTGTGATAGTAATATTCTGTTGGGTGAGAAGTAAAATACCTAAATATTTCAAAACTATAAATAAAAAAAAAATAAAAACCACTTTAAAAATCCGTGAAGACAAATTTATCCTTGTAATTTTTTATTGCATTTTCAGTTTCTTTGAGTCAAGATCCTAGTAAATTATTTTTGCATACTTCTAATCAAGACTTTTCAAATGCATAAGGTGCCTTACTAATAGTAAGCAGTAGAAAAGGAAGCAAGATGATTTCACATATATATAGGATAAGTTCTATATACTAGAGGAATTGATTCAGCTCTTGATTAAAATGAGATCAATTGTCTGAAATTAATAGAATGAGTGAATTCACATTTCTTACACAATGCAGCTTGTATAAGGGCAGCAATTTGAGCCGCCAGAGAATATGACTTAGATTTAGCCTTCCATTACATATCAATAACTTATTCAGACAGAATTCTAAAGGTTTTTGACAGAAATCCTAAAGAAGGGAAATCCTGAAAGAAGTAGAGCCCTTCCAAACAGCAGAAGAGCTGGGAAGATACTAGCTCTGTTAAAATGAGGTTCTGTTGTCCGTACTAAAGTTAATGGAAGAGTTGTGCTCCTATGCACAACAAAGCCCCCTCATTTGCATGCTCCAGTGAGTCACCGAATCTTTGTGCTACCTAAACTTTCATGTAGGTATGGCTATAGTGGGGGAACCCGCATCCACGAGGACTGAGAAAGTAAAGACTTACCTGTGTCACTTTAAGGGTGTGACACAGATACTGACAAGAATTTTCCTGGTGCTTGAAGTTGACTTTGTGGAGTTTTCTGTTGCATGTATTCCTAGCCATAGCAATGAAGGATGCACAGAATGAGGCATTTGTGAGATATAATCACAGTCACAGTAATTCACTCTCTCCTGGCTATAGAAAAAGCATTCATCTTTTCTACAGCTTTCCAGCAGTCAGAGAGCTTAAGAACTCAAATCTCATGCAACGACTGTAGGCAGTGCCCTTCCCAGGGAGGAGTGCCCTTCTCTGAGGAGCTGCTGCTGCTCTTCAGGTGATTCCAGGAGGAGTGGAGAGAGGGTTAACAGATGTTTGTCTGGAAACAACAAACACTATAGGGAAGGTCAGGCCCCACAGTTTTTCTGTCCCAGTAGTATTTAAGATGTTACTTTTTGCCCCATACACTGTGCACTGTGCCGTACACACTGTCACAATGGCCCATCCTTTTGGAGAGCAAAATAAGAGTATCTACTGAGATCACTGTGGGTCTCTGGAGTCAGTGCATCCCCTTGTCTCATGGCTGCTCTGGGCCTCAGCTCCTTGAAGTCATCTCCCACTGCATGATAAAGAGAATGCCCAACTAGAAATCTGCCCCTTCATGAAAGGCATTCATCCACGCCTCTTATCATGAGGTGGGAAGAAGCTGCTTTACTTCTTTCTCAGCCCTGCCTTGCAGAGTCGCTTGGTCTGGAATTCTGATTGCTTCAATTGGTCTCAATAATAGCTGTAATTAAATATTGAAAATCTATGCTGGAAAGAAGACATTTTGGGAATAAATGTGATGATCTACTCTGGTAGATATCTCTTGTGAGACTGAAGTTATTCACTTGCAATTCATATTCTACAGAGATCAAATTTAATTTAATTAACAGTTTCTCAATTCTTCTCATGTAAAATAGTTCTGGAAATATCTGCCTTTTTTATCATCTTGTTTCCGAGTGATTTGGGGAAAGAAAATATAACTTAATGAATGCTAAAGCACAGGATCTGCAAACACCTGTTTCAAGTATTTCAGCTTTTCAACTTCAACCAGGTCAGTTTTTATTTAAATTCTGTATTTTTTATGTCTGCCTTAATATACAGCAACATTTGCTTTTCATGTTTATATAATGAGAATGTCACTGCCAAATAAACTGGTTAAAAAAATCATACTTTTCGATTTTGCAACCTTGAAATTGTTTTCATTTCTGTTTTCTTAAATTGTTTGCATATTTAAAAGAGGGCAAAACTCACAGCTGACAACCTGCTTTTCTGCAGGAAGAAACAGAGGACAGAGATTGTCATGCTAAAGTCATTTCAAAGTATCTGAAGGTTCAAGCTAAGACACTTGGAATGAGAGTACCTGTTAAGAACTGCATTTGAAGTAGTTCCATCATTTGTACAGGCCTTTTATTACATTATTCTAAATGAAATCTGGGAAAACCAGAAGAGATCACTTAAAAAAGCAAAATCCTTCTCCCCCCTCACCCCCCCAAAACCAATGTATTTTGAAGATCCCTCCACACTTTTTTTTTCCTCTAGAAGCTTCTTCAATAATTCAGGAAAAGCAAGAACAGAACCAGCAGATCTTACAGCATATTTGATGTGCCAGCAAACAGGCTGGAGATTGTTTCATTTCAATTAGCCCCTTTGTTGCAAACAAAAGACTGACAAACACACTGAGAGAGGGACAGGCATATGGCACTTTTACTTTCCACTTTGCTTTTTATTTGATGATAGTTCTCTTATCACAGCCTCTCACCGATTCCCCTGCCTCGTGCCCGCTTCCTCCTTTGCCTTACTTTATCTACCATTGTTCCCCTTGTATCATCTTACTTGGGATCAAGTGATTCTCTCCAGCACAAAAATAAGAAGACGTATTCTTTTTCAGCCTCTTCTGATCTCCCAGGCTAATTGGCTCAGGTGTAAACCAAGCCAGCAGGGCTGTGACTTTGATGTGACACTTTAGAGCAGCGCACCTGGTAACATCCCTGTTTGTGTGTCAAATACCAGCCGGCCTTGCCTGCTGCTCAAACCCAGCTAATAAAAACGCTAGTAATCACGTTGTATTACAAGGCTCAAATTCATGCTGTTACTTTATTGCAAGGTTGTCATTAATTTTGCAGGGTGAACCTGGAATCCGATCCGACCTGTTTTTAATGAGTGTGGGTCTGTGTGGAACTGTGTAAGTGAGTGACAGAAAGGTGACTGCCAGCTGTTTCTTCTTTACATATGGTGTTACCCTTTGCTTTGATCAATAATGCTGTTTCACTTTAAAAAGAAGCTCATTTTGTAAGGATGCAGAAGAGGGGCCTTCCTACCTCCCTTGTCCCCATGGTTTACTTGTAAAGTATACACAATTAGGGAAAGGTCAGTCAACAGTAAGTAATATCTCACTGTTTCACTAGAGATCATTTGTCTCTTTTGGACTCATTGTTTCACAGTTGTCTTAATATTGTTGCTCGCAATGGTATTTGGTAGAATTTCAAACCTGAGTAAAGCCTAGGAATTTTTTTTTAAATTGGGCAAAAGAATGTGACATCTAAAATTAATCTATCAAAATTCTTCTGTATACAAAGACTCTTTAACTGAAGTCTGGTACCAATGTAGTTATTCTTGCATATAATAGTTATAAGACTATATACATATATATGTGCATATGCATCATTGTTTTTAAAATAGCAAGTATTTGCTTTTTTATTGTGGGGAAAATATGAAAGTTTCCCAAATTGTGTAACTGTAATCATACATTCCTGCAACATTTAACAAAGATATTATCAAGAATTAATTTATTGTCTCATCAGCCAGGAACCACTGGAATTTGTAGTGGTAAGCTAAGAATGCAGGATAAAAGTAATATCTTACTTTTA
>VWYI01042077.1:0-37013 GCA_013399455.1 Anthoscopus minutus
ATTACGTTTTGTACTGTAACCCATGACAGTGTCATAAATCCAGTCCAAACTGATTGTCATGAGGAGCTGGGAACCTCCTAAAAGTGGTTCTGACTGAACAGGGGGAGGCAAGGAGATCCTGTTATCTTGGGGCAAGGAGAAGAATATAGAGCAACAAGTAAGGTCAGGAAGTAGTTTTGTGTTGGTGAGTAGGTTCTGGTGCAGCTCTGATGCAAGGTGAGATCCCAGTTGAAGACTAAGGAGGTTATGTTCTGTAACCCTGTTGTAAAAGAAATTAAGTGAATTGATTCTACCAATAAGACTTCTAAAAGTGCTAAATCTGGAAGTCATTTCCTTTGCATGTTTTGCTGTGGAAGGTTGTTTGTTCATAGTCTTTACCACGCTATTCATTTGTAGTCTTTTTATTTTCTGCATCATTAAATATGGCTCATGGCTTTTTCCTTCTCTTCAAAGTGGAGAGAAAAATGAGTGCTTATGAGGAGGTGGTGCAAAGATGGTGACTTCTCTTTATAGACAGACGTTGCAGATAATGATTTATGTGTGTTGCAGTCACATACCCTGGAAGAATCAC
Organism: Anthoscopus minutus; assembly: GCA_013399455.1. NCBI lineage: Eukaryota > Metazoa > Chordata > Aves > Passeriformes > Paridae > Anthoscopus > Anthoscopus minutus. The sequence goes on from VWYI01042077.1 coordinate 572, forward strand.
AGTAGTTTTTCTATGTTTCTAAGAAGACTTTAAATTCTGATGAGCCTTTTATCTCTTTCAAAGATAGATGACAGTCTGTCCAGAGTGGGACTCTGACATAAAAGCCTTCCTTTATTGAAGACTTTGTACTTTTATGCTTTGTTGCAGTAGCATTTTTAAAAGTTACCTGAACTGTTCTGATTTTTTATATTTTTTACATTTAAGTTGATGTTTATTTGAAGGTCATTTAATGACATTAAAGAACAGAAGTATTGTGAATAAAGATGTTAAAAGAGTGTATAACACCATAAAAATAATGGCCTTTGCATTCTGAAGTGGAGGGCATTACTAACTGGTGCTGAACTTATTCAGGAAACATCCAGGAGCAGTGGTAAGAAGAGTCAAATTCCAGTGCAGTTGGATTTGGGTGGCATGCTTGCAGCCTTGGAGCAGAAGCAGCAAACAGAGAAGTCAAAACAGTCTCCTAAACCTGTGGTATTTTCAGGTATTTGTTACTACGAAATTTCCTTTTCTTCACTTTAAGCTATTTTTAAGTGTTCAGACATGAAATGTAGTCTGATTTCTGATCTGTGATGATGTCTGTGGTATCACCATACACAAGAGAAAAATGAAGGTTCTTTAAAAAGAAATTAAAAGGCATGACAGTCTGAATTGTTTGATGGAAGACTTACAGAAAGAAATATCTTAAGGACACTGATTTGTGAAAGAGTTCCTTGCATAAATCTAAGGTGTGATTGAAATGTTGCTTTGACAGAAATACGAATGTTTGTGGAGAGTTTTGCTTTCCCATTAATTATGTGTGTTTTTGTTCTGATCTGAACGGGCAGGAAGGGCCTACACAGAAACAAAGGCTTTCTTTATCTCCTCTGATGCTAGACGTCATGGAGCTGAGGCTTAATTAAAAAAACTTTTTTTTCAAGCACAGAGGTCATACAACAGTCAGGCAGGCCAAGCCAAAGGATGAGTTCTGACATACCTCTTAACTATGAAATAATTTATGTTCACAAAATGCTCGGTTTTGGTAATGGAAAAGATCTTTCAGTCCTTTGTGATGTATAATCAGGAAGGTGAAAACAAATAGCTCATTGCCTTTCTCATTCTTGGTCAAAATTTAATCTTATTTATGCTGTAGTATATTTTGCAAAAGGACCACAATATTTGCTAGCATTGAGTGACAGTAAAATTTCTCTTATTTCAGCAAAGGTTTTTTTTTTAGAAAATATTTCAGAAAGAGATCTAATCACAAGAGATTTTGTCTCAATACTTAATGTAATAGCTGAAATTTTAAATATGAAGCTCAAGATCCTAAACATCAATGAGACTTTCCTTCACTAAGCTGAGAGAACTTGTAAGATGCTTTTTTAAAATACTTTTTCTTTCACTTGATCTCATTTTATTTTCATTTTAGTCAGACTTAATGCTGCAGTGGTGCTAATAACCAGGTTTTTTTCTATAAAATTATACAGTGCATGGATTGATGAGTAGACAGTGGGCCACAAAGGTATGGGTCAAAATACCTGTTTTCTAATACTAAGTTTCCTATGCCTGCATCTACTGCAGAAGAGAAATTGAAGTGTCATGTTGGTATCCTGGAAGTATAAAGCAGATGTTACCTTAGCATTATACTTCTTTAATGTTCAGTACACCATTGATTTGGTGTGTACCAAAGTACAGCTTTAGTTTGTGAAGTGGCATCGTGCTGACCTCTGTTATCAAGAAGAGGACAGTGGGCAAGATTGGAAAGGAGTGTGACCACAGACAGTTGTTTTTATTCCATTTACTACTTCACATGACAGATAATACTAGTAAAGTCATCAAGCTTAGGAACATGAAAACTGTGAACTTGAAATATTGATGTACACATGAAGGAAATATGTATCTGCAGGGTGTATGCTTATTTATTGCTGCAAATCCAGCTTCAGTTTTTGTAGCCACCTAGGCTGCGCATTCTTGGCAGTGTTATCAGTTTGCTTTTGATACACAGATCCAAAAAAGAAGCATCAAGTATAGCAGTTTTTTGATGTAAGCTGTTTACAGTAAGAGTAGTGCATGTGATGTGAGAGGATCTGCATATAGATACTGTGGAAGCAGTAAATGAAGATGGCTTAAGACAAGCTGCCAGAATATTTACCTCTACTTAGGGGAGAGAGGTTGCCCAAGTCACAGAGGGCGGTGTCAAGCTGGTTACTGTTACTTATTTAGTCATCCTCTCTATTGACTTGCTAATGTGGATGGCTTTATATTGCAGGTAACTGAAGTTTGACAAAGTGCTCTACAGAATGCAGCAGCTCCTACTGATAGTGAGGGAGAGTAGCTTGTTTGTTATGAGGTCATGGTGTGGAAGATCCAGGTTTAGTCATTTGTGCAGTCATGTAAAGCTTCTGTGCTCTAAACCCTCTGAAAAAAGCCTATTACAGGTAAAGTGGACATCTTCAGCGAGCTTTGCAGGTTAAGCAGAAGAGACTTAGCTGTAGCTTTGCATTACTCATGACCCATTTGCAAGTAAATTTCATCCAGCTTCATTAACATGTAACAAAAAGAAGGCATAAGTGCTTAAGTTTATTTATAGCAAGTGAATCTAAAATCTGTAGTACTGCTACTTAGTATTTATCTTAACCCAGTATGGATTTGTGGAGGAGGAAATGCCGCCACCTAGAAGCACAGAAATTTGTGAAGGTTTACCATGCTGGCATGGCGTGGTGTTGAAGGTAGCTTGGACTGCAGTGTTTGGTCAAATTCTGTTTCTGAGGCCGAGACTGTGATTCCAGGGGTGTACGAGATGTAGAGGACACACCAGTCTTTTGTGAGGAGTATCTTTTAAAGTTCAATGGTACATGATTGTGTAAATATTCTTAATAGCAACACAACACAATTTTAATATATGTATACCAATCTTGAGCTTGAAATTGGATTCTAGTTCACGTATTCATTTTAGTTGTCTAATGCAGATTTCTTCTTAAATCTCAGTTGGTGGTGCCATACCATTGCTATCTAAAGACCCAGCTACAGCCACAAGAAGTCAGCGTTTAAACCAAGGGAAGATGCCTCATAATCCCTTGGATTCCAGCGCTCCTTTGGTTAAGAAAGGGAAACAGAGAGAAGTACCTAAAGCAAAGAGACCAACACCTCTTAAAAAGGTCCTTGGTTTTTTTACCTTTAATAGTAAAACTGTGGGATAATACATAACTCTGGGAATCTGTTAAGCTCTCTCATATGGAGATCTGCATCTCTCTTGTCTGAATGTCCACTTGTTTGAATTCAGTTTTAGCTTTGCTTGGTTTCAGAGGGGAGGGGTAGAAGAGAATAGTCTTGCTAAATGGCATACAAAAATTCCCAAAAAATACACTTTCTCCCTTGAATCAGTTGATAGCTGATAAAGTGTCACTACAGAAGTTCTGCACATCATTGGTCCAGGGTGTACATGTATGCACGCAAAGAAATATTACTTGGTTTGGCAAAGATGACCTTTTTTCAGGACTGGGGAGAATGAATCAGAGGTTGTATTTAATGTTTCTGTGCTCTTCCAAGCCAGAACTCCAGCTGATTCTGCAGCAATAGCTGTTAGATCTAACTGGGGATTTCTGTTTTATCTTCCTTCTTTGCCCATTCACCTTGCTTCCTGTCACATCTTCTACACTGAGGATTTTTTAAACTTTAGTTCTGCCATTGTGGTTTTACCCCTACTAAATATTTTCTCCACCCACACACTGGTAATCAAGGTAAAAGTCCTTTTCTGTGTAAATTTAGGAATTACCTTTTGGTTTTTTTATGTGCAAATAGAAAGAAAAGATTGTAAACTTCAGATAGTAGTGCTGAACCTCTTTATAAATGGTGTAAATATGTGGTAAGAGTAATGCTTTGTTATCTGCATGACATCAAATTGGTTTGGTTTATATATATATATTTTTAGATTATTCTGAAAGAAAGAGAACAAAGAAAACAGCAGCACCTGTTAGAACAGAAAGCAGAACCCAAAGATGAAGATAACATTTGTCAGACAGCAGGAAATGCTACCGAAAACACGACACTTCTACAGGATAGTCAAGCAGGTATCTTTTGGGAGAACCTGTAATAGAGTATGTAGCTGGAAATTTGAGCACATTTAGTACTTTAGAGAATAAGTACTAAATACTGCCAAAATGAAGGCTACAGCCTCAGAGTTGTCTGAGATTCAACTCAGGCTTATCTTGACTGTAAAGTGGGCCAAAGCTGAAAGTCAGTAATAGGGATTCTGATTACTCTTCCACACTTCTGTGCCTGTTGGTTTTATGATAAGTTGTAAGGAGAGTTCCCACCTACCTCTGGCAATTAATGAGGTTTGAAATTAGGAAAAACCCCTATGAGATAAAAAAAAAAGACCTGTTTCTACCTCAGACTGTTCTAATACTAAAGTAGTGACTGTTCCATACATGTTTGACAGATTAGTCTCTTCACAATGCTTTTTGGGCAGTCTTTTTCATTAAAATATCTTTATTTACATGATAGCTGTTCCAGTAACACAAGTTGCAGAAGGGTTTCCAGAGCACACAGGGATCAAGGAATCTAAAGATGGTTCTGTGACTTCAAAGCAGCTAACTGCCACCCTTCCAAAAATCCACAGCAGGAATTTTAGAGAGTAAGTATTGATTGTGTTGATGGCTCATTTTGCACAGTACCACCAATATGGCATTTTTCAAACAAGGTGATTCAGTTGCATCCTCCGCAAAACTAACTGGACTTTAGACTGGAGGTTTTAATTATTTTTCTTTCAGTCTTTCTGTAAGCTGACACACAAAGAAATTATAAATTTAGTGTGTTTTGTGATTCTCACTTGAAAATGCATATTCCTTGAAGGAAAAAAACAAATTCGCTAGAGGCTGAGGGAAGAAAAGAAGCTGCAGTTTAAGTACTTTAAGTACTTAACATCTTAAATAAGGTATGCTACTTTATTTCTTAAAAAATATTTTTAGTTGTAGTTTGGTTTTCTACTGCCAGACCAAATGGCAAAAATGTAAAGAAACCAGATGACACTTTCATGTAGTGGCTGAGCAGAGAAATAAAGGTAATACTTACAAGCTATTGTGTGCAGTTTCAGCTAAATGTTTACGATGATGTGTATACATATTTCTTTTTAAAAAAGAGATATTCATTACTATATGGGAAGTGGTCAGAGATCCAGTCATGAGAGCTTAAAACAGTTTCTTGAGGAAAGTAGTGATTTAACTTTTAGTTCTCCTCCTGTAAAGTAAATCCACCACTGGCAGTTTTTTTGAAGTTCATGTCATAGTAATGGTCAATAGTGATACAACCATTTCTGCTGTGTTAACTTTAATTTAACTTCTAATTGAAAAAAAATTTGCTTAATTTATGTCTTTGCAACAGTGTTTTACTGAGAACACATTTTGGGTTGAATATGTGAAGGACAGCTCAGATATACTGGATGCAGAGCATTCAGCAAAGCTTAGATTATTTTCTTTACATTAGGTTTTTTAGTATTCCAGTTAGATCTGTCTTCAAGACTTAGTGAAAACAATAAGAAATAATAAGGAAAAATTCTTATAACCTAAATAAAATTTGGAAATAATTATTTCTCTAAGATTCAGGATAGATATTGTGATATCATTCTTAAGTGAATTTGCCACTGGCAGATCCTTCTGTTGCAATGCAGTTGATATATCTTTAGTTTTTCTCTTCAATATCCTTTTTCACTGGAAAATTCTTTGTGTAAAAGTGGGATGAGGTGAAGTAGTTTTTAGTTCTGATCATCTAGAGTGTACTAGAAGGATGAATTATATTCTTTTATATCCTTTCCTTATGAACAACACAAAGCCATAGTCAGGTAAGTGAAAAAGGGTGACAGTCATGAATGTGGGGAGGAGAACGTGATCCAGTTTTCCACGTTTATTACACATAGCCTTGAACTTACAGAAATAAGCTAGAATTTTGTACTGGTGCTGTGCATTTTGATTTATATACATCAAAAATAAATGCCCTCATAAAAATGCTTCAGTAGAAAAAGATATGCACATACCTATTTCCTGGGATAAAATCTATATATCGATGGATATATAGGTTTATTGTACATGTATGTTTCTAATTTTAATATAATTTGATTAGGAAGCCAGGTAACATGAGGAACAAAACTTCCTTTTAGATTCTCAGACTCCGAAAAGAAATCCCACTTAAATATTTGTTTCATGTATATAACAAAGTGTGTTTGGAGTGGAAACAGAAAAAAATACCAAGGCACAGAATAGAATGTAAAATATATATTTAATGTATTACATATTTAAATGTTATATATTTGTAATTTTAGTGAATCTAACTATTTGATTGCACCTTTCTTCCAGTTACTGCAGCCAGGTACTTAGTAAAGAAGTTGACAGCTGTGTGACAGATCTCTTAAAAGAACTGGTTCGTTTCCAAGATCGCTTGTATCAGAAAGACCCAGTAAAGGCCAAGATAAAACGCAGGCTTGTTATGGGTCTTAGAGAAGTTCTGAAACATCTGAAGCTGAAAAAACTGAAGTGTGTCATCATCTCTCCTAACTGTGAAAAGATTCAGTCAAAGGGTAAATAAGTTCTTAACAAAAAAAAAGTCTGTTTAATAAAATAAATCCAAAAGAGAAGCTTCAGTATGCTGACAGCAATATTATTGGAGGAATTTATTTGAGTATCCTTTGAAATCCAGCCATATAAAGTTCCCTTCCTTTCTCAGATTGTATACTGCTGTGCAGCCGAACTGTGGGCTGAGTCAAGACTATGTGGGGTGGGAGAAGTTACCTGAGATTAAGGTCTTTTTAGGTATTGATACGCTGTGCTGCTGCACCAAAAATTGCACCGCACATCTGAGATAATCCAGAGTCTGCTGATGCCAGCTCTGCCATCACAAGGAGTCCCAGTTTCAATCTTTTTTAGGACCTGGAGTGACAATAAATCACTAGTGATAGTTTACTAAAAGTTGTCATTATTTGCATTAATTTATTATAATTTTTGTAATTATTGTAATTTAAATAATTCCTTAGCAGCTGGGTCTGTTTTGATACTAGATTAGACTATAATACATATATAATAAAATATAGAATAGTCTAAGAATTAAGAAAAAAATGTCAAGTTGTCCTTTAAAAATGGATATTCAATGCTATTATTGTGATCTCTTGGGTGTTTTTTCCTCTAAGGTGTGGTTTCAGAATGCACCCATAACCTTGGGATATTTTTTGCCATGTATTGAGAGTATGGCTCTTTAGCTGCAATCAGCCTGACTGTATTGTCTGTTCCAGGAGGGCTGGATGAGACTCTACACAACATTATCGACTGTGCCTGTGAGCAGAATATCCCATTTGTTTTTGCCCTTAATCGCAAGGCCCTGGGCCGCTGCGTGAACAAAGCAGTGCCTGTGAGCGTGGTGGGAATTTTCAGTTATGATGGGGCTCAGGTAAGCTCAGACAAGGCACCTCATGTTTTTGTTCAGCTTCACTTTTTAGCTGGAAGAGGAGATGAAAATACTGTGATTTTAAAGGAGTTTTTTGTTTGTTTTGCTTTTGCAGACTTTACTCTTCATCACAGGTCATATACATAGCTTATATGAAAAACTGATTTTGAAAGTACAGGGAGTTAGCACTGTTTAAAAAAATTATTCTTGCCACCTCTTCCTGACATCCTCTTCATCTTTATCTCCTTCAACCTTTTTTTTTAAGAGAACTGCTCTTTTTATAAATGCTGATAGATGCTGTGTTTTTCATGTCTTCTTACATATTAAGCTGCTCAACTTTTATGTATGAACCTACACATTCTGAATAAGGAATATTCATTAGATTTTCAAGGAGATGTTAAAACTTACTGTATGATTTAAACTGTAGTATTTTATATTGCCATAGGACCATTTTCATAGAATGGTACAGCTGACAACAGAGGCTAGGAAGGCCTACAAAGATATGATAGCAGCTTTAGAGGAAGAAGCTAAAGCAGGACTAAGAGAAACCCAACCCAGCATCTTAACTTCGGAATCTGAAAAAAATGGCTTGTTAGAAACTTGTAAAACATCTTCCAGAGACTCAGATGAGGATGTACCAAATTACAGTAAGTGTTTACTGACTTGGTTTTTGTTCCATTTTCATTCATAGTGCTCATCAATTCTGTGATTTTTCACTGAAACAAATGAGATCTGCTGTAGTCATTAGTAAGAAGGGAAGGATGAGCCAAATTCTTGGGTTTTTTTATAAATCTGAAGTTAAGTTTTGCTGAAGAAGTATTAAAGAAAGTTCCTCTATGAAATCCACAAATGCAGGCAATACTCGTTACTTTGCTTAAGGAGGTTTAACAGAGCTCCTAATTATATTTCTATTTGTTTAACAAATCATTTTAAGATTTATTGTAGATGCCCATACTCTATGACTATGGTCGACTTACCTTTTGTATTGAAGCCTATTTGAGATGCATCTTCCTGTCCATATAAGCCTACTTTTCTAGAAACATTTGCCTTTAGATCTGTTCTTAAGGCAACAGACAGTGTATGGGAGATAGAAGGTTTTGAAAACTTAAGAGGTCTTTTAAAGTTGGAACCACCCTGAGGGGTAGCCTTGCTTGAGTAGGGTGTTGGACACCAGGAACTCAGTCACTTGTAGGTTATTCTTTTTTGTGTCATCTGATGTTGCATCATGTAGATGCCAACATACCTGTGTGTCAGCTTATCTCAGCACTTATTTTGAAGGGGGAGTAAAGAATCAGGGTTGACTTTTCATTTTAAGTTTTATCTCAAGTATTATATAGTAACATGTTCATTGTTTTTTCTTTCTTGTTTGGTTTTTTTTTTCCAATATTCCCTAGTTAAAGTCTGGAAGAGAAAACTTGAAGAAGAATATAACCCATATGCACTGGAATTGGAAAAGAGTGCAATTGCTGACATGGCTATATTGAATTTGGAAGACCATCAGTAAATCCACATCCAGTCTGTTGGGTTTTTAATTTCTTTCTTTTAGATCCCTAGGAAGAAGGTAGTAAAATAACAATCTAAAGAAATACCTGAAGTTAGCTAAACAACTTTTTCTGAATCCCTTTAAGCAAAGTACACACTGGAGCACATGAGGTATTGGTTAATGTTTTTGTGTTCTATGTGTTTCTCTGATTATCATAGCAATTGACCACCAAATTGTTGTAGCCCTAACACACTTAAACTGGCTTGGCATATTTAAATGCTTTTGTCAGTTAGCATTGATTTCTTGGGGAAGAATATACCAAAAGAATCTGACAGAAAAGTAATTTTCTTCTGGAACAGATTCCTTGAGCCAGAAGGGACTAAAGGAGAGATACCCTTAATTTTTAACTCCTGTATAAAAATTCTTCAGCTGCTGTTTGATTGTGGGTTTGTTCTTAGTTTTTCTTCTAAATAAGCCTGCTCAGAAGGGCAGGCTACTATAAATGTCACTTTATTCAAGTCAGCAACAAATTAATTTGGGGCAGGTAGCTTGATTTAAACTAATTAAGAAAGACCATGATGACAAAGTTCCTAGTTAGGAACTAGGAGTTAGGAACTCTTTTTATGTATTGTTCTCTGGGGATCATACATCAGGTGTGAAGGAGATAGCACAGACTGCAAGGGTCTGAAATTCCTGACATGAATGTGCTCTGCTCAGACTTTTTATAAATTTGATGTTTCTGTTGCTACTGAGAGTAGTTTATCATACAGCCTGCTTTGAAGTCAGAGGATATTGCAGGACATCAGATGTGCTAGCCTCATTATCTGTACCTTCTCCTTGCTGAGACTCCTCATTCCTTCAGTTTGGAGTTGTGTTGGTATATACATCTGAGAGTTTTTGAGCAATCTCAGTTTGTATCTAAATAGAAAAAATTTATATCTTACACAAAATGAAGTTTGTATCCTAGAAGAAATAAAATTTTAAAAACAAAATGTGCTTATAGTAGTGGTGGAGCACCTTAGTGGGAATGGCCTATATAAACACTGTTTTTTGAGGACAAGCCTAAAGAAAGTAGTTGGAGGGACACACGTGTAACTTATGTCAGCTTTTCTGAAAGGTGATACAGATAGCATGTGCTGCTCAGCATCTCTGAGGCGTGTCTGCAAGTGCTTCACCATACTGAACGTTTGTAGTGCAATTCTTTGGAAAGAGTAGCTGCCTTGTGATGATAGAAGTGATATAAAAAACTCTAGTTTTGAAATGCAAACAATTTTGTAGAATATAAATTGTATAAAATCTGTTACAATGTATTGATTCTATAAAGAATGCTTGTGACTTAAGCTTGTCTTGTGGGAATCTAGTGATACTTGAAATGTCAGTTTTGGGAAAGAACATTGACAAGGGGAGCCAGCCTTATGCTGAAATGCACTAGTTATGATGGTGATCTTTTTTATGTTAGTTCCTTCTAATCTTAAATGGAAATTAGGGGTGAAAGGTCCCAGGGATAAAACATTTTTGGCCAGCATATACCCTTGATGCAAAGGTAAGTTGTAATTTATTCATTTGCATCTGTGCTACTTGGATACACATCTAAAATTCTGGAAATGCTAAACCCAGTCATTGCATGGAATGAGGACCAGTTGGTAAAGAAGTTTGGTTTTTGACCATGTCTTCTGTTTTGTCTTACTGCAAAAGAACATATAACTTCAGAAACATTATTCACAATCCTAGGGACTTATTTCCAGTTCTTAGAGAGTATAAAAAAAACTTACTGTAAGGTGTCACAGCCATGGTACGGATTTTTCTTCACCCTCCCCAAAAAACTGAACTAAACAAAAAAATTGGCAAATTTTTATTACTTGCAGTAATCTTCTGCAGAAACAAAGCAAAGCTTAGCTATGCCACCATTACCCTGACACCTGTCTTACTTTATATTCCCACTCAGCTCCAGAGAACTAAAATTAAGTGTGCAAAAATCAGTTGAATGGAGGAGAGACAATTCAAGGAAAGTATATTTATAGTTGTCTTGATTACAAAAAAATATCAGAACAAATGAGAAAAAAGTATCTCTAGTGGTGTCCAGAGTGTGCATCAGCATTAATGAAATGCCTATGTGAAAAACAAGGTGAATGGTTAAGAAAAGTAGGGAAAAAATTAGTTTAAACCCTGAATATGTGACAGGGTGGTCTGAAAAAAAAAAAGGATCATTCAGGGATCCTTTGGATCCAAAAGGATCATGCATGAGGCAACTGCATTCTTTAATGTGGCAAACACTGTAATTTAAATCCTACCAGTTAGGAGAGAACTTTGGGATGAGTATGAAGCTTTCTGACATTGCTCAAAGCAGCTCTCCACCAGGGCTGATTGATTATTAGGGAGCATCTTACTTGCTTCCAGATTATTGAAATCCATTGAGCAGATAATAGAGAAAATTTACTTTATACCTAAGACTTTTGTTTCTTAGATGCAAAAGGACAAAACTCTGAGCAGTAATGCAGTAGAACACTTTTACTTGGATAGTGTAGGTCCTCACATTTTCAGTCTGTACTTGATCATCATAAGGAATGGTCTTTGAATTCGTTCCTCACAGAGTTTTTAAGCTACGTTATCTCAAATCTAGGAGAAATTGCAAAAACTTAAGAGTCATCTTGCATACTTTGTAATCCAACTGTGTTTTAAGCATTAGTCAGAACTTCTTTGTTTGGTATAGAAACTTTATTACCATCATGGTTTAAGCCCAGCAGCCACCAAGCACCACCCAGTCTCTCACAGTGGGAGCAAATTGGAAGGGTAAAAGCCACAAAACCCATGAGATGATGACAATTGAATAGGAAAAGGGTTGAGATGATAACAGTTGAATAGGAAAAGCAAAAGCCATACACACAAGCAAAGCAGAACAAGGAATTCATTCAGTGCTTCCCATGGGCAGGAAGGTGTTCAGCCATCTCCAGGAGAGCAGCATCCCATGACACGTAATGGTTACTTTGGAAGACAAATGATGTCACTCCATACATGCCCTTCTGCCTTTATATCCTGGGCACGATACCATATGGTCTGGAATATCCCTTTGGTCAGTTGGGGTCACCTGTCCTGGCTCTGAGTCCTCCCAACCCCCAGGCACCCCCAAAATTCCTTGCCATTGTGGCAGTGCAAAAAGCAGAAAAGGCCTTGGCTCTGTGTGAGCCCTGCTCAGCAGCAACAAAAACATCTCTATATTATCAACACTGTGTTCATTACAAGTTCAAAACAGTCCCATACCTGCCACTGTGAAGAAAATTAATTCAAACCCAGCACAATTACCAAAGGAAGTATGTTTTAACAAATGAGCTTGCTGACACTAGAAAGAAATGCTCTTCAAAACACTGGCAACATAAGGGTAAACATAGTAAAAGAAAAATAAGTGTACAAGTTGAAATGCCTTTAAATAAATGTGATCCATGTCCTGATTTCTTAATCATATGCCAAGATCCTCAAGCCTAAAATTATCTGGTTGGTTTAATGAACTCTAAACAGAAAACATCATGTTCTTTGAACAGTTCAAGTCCTACTGAGACTACTTTCATTCTTTATTAAGCTGAAATAGCTGACATCAGAAAACCAGAGATAGTTGCAGCATAGGATGGGTGGCCTTGCTTGTACCATGTAGCTTAGCTTAGTTATTCTTTGGTGCAGTAAGAATATCCCCTTTCACTTCATGCTTGAGGCGATTCTCTTGAATATCAATTTTAATGTCAGCACTAATGCTTGCAAAAACATCTCCAAGTGCTGTAATACTGACAGGTACTCTTCACGTGCACACATTTCTCCTTCTAGCCTGTTCACTCCTTTGTCCATCAGAGGCTGTTTCTCTTGTTGCAGGTTTCCTGAAGAAAAATTTCAGAATGATGTGTTAATACTACCCTAAAAATGAAAATGGGCCCTATACTAACTGTTCCACAGGCAACAAGCACATAATATCTAAGTTTTTCAAAAGTGAACTTTGTTCTAACTGTTGGAGAAAAATATTAATAGATGGGTATGGACTTTTTTTTTAAAAAAAAAAGAAAAAAGTCGTATTTTATGAAGTCCTTTTATGAATCACCTTTTATTTATGAAGTACAGTAGTCTGAGCAATCCAGCTAGTCTACAGATGATCTATTCTGTTCACTACATACAGACTTAACTGTTTTGAGCAGGAAGAGAACTACTGACTGATGAACACTTGGTTAGTGGTCTGAAGGAACAAGCTGACATAACTGCAATGAATGTCATACATAGAACAGACTTTACTGCTGAGAGGCTCAAGAATGGTGACATGTACAGGAACACTGATCATTTTGTTATATAAATACATGCAGTTGCAGAAGAGCAAGAGGCAGTTTATAAACATCTTACCCATGTTTTTTTCCAGTTTTGCATCATCTTGTCATGTTCACTGATGGCATTTCTCCAGCTATCAAATTCTTTGGTCCAGGCATCCTGACCAGCACTCTCTGAGAACAGAAATGGGGTGATTACATAACCATATAATGGCAGAAGTCAGTACCTGATGTGATCCAGGACTGCCTGTCCTGCAGGAAAGGGGCTAGAAGGAACTCCCATCTTGTCCTTCATTTTGCTCTACATCCTTTCATGTTATTTGGCAGTTAAGCTCTGTTGAAATGGTTTTATCTCTTACACCGTGCAGCAAACTTAATAGCCTCCAGAGTAAACAGGTCTCGTGCCATTATCTGTGATTTGAGATCTAGAAGGTAGGACCTACAAAGTAATAGTTCAAACCCATCTAACAAACACAGATCCACATAGATCATAACAAGCCTGGGGAGAAGAGTGAGTGACATGTTGGAGACAACCTGTAAACATGGACCAGTGACATGACAGACATGTCCAGCTGGTATTCCTCATTTTTCGGTAATCATAGGATCACAGAATCAATCAAGAAAATACTTCTGAGATCATACAATCTAATCTATGATCCAACACTACCTTGTCAACCAGACCACGGCACCCAGCGCCACATCCAGTCTTTACCTGAATACCTCCTGGGTCAGTGACTCCACCACTTCCCTGGGCAGCCCATTCCAATGTTCAATTATCCTTTCTGTGAAGAAATCCCTCCTATTGTCCAACTAAACCTCCTCTAGCACAGCTTAAGCCTGTGTCCTCTTGTCCTGGGAGAAGATGCTGACCCCTACCTGGCTACACCCTCCTTTCAGGTGGTTGTGGAGTGAGGTCTCCTTTTCTCCAGGCTAAACCACCAGCTTCCTCAACCACAACTTATAGGACTTGTGCTCCACACGCTTCACCAGCCTTGTTGCCCTTCTCTGGACACACTCCAGCATCTCAACCTCATACTCCATCATCTTCCTGAAGTGAAGGGCCCAGAACTGGATGCAAAACTCGAGGCGTGGCCTCAACAGTGATGAATACCAGGTACCATCACTGCCCTGCTCCTGCTGGCCACACTGTTGCTGATACAGGCCTGGATGCCATTGGCCTTCTTGGCCACCCAGGCACAGCTGACTCATGTTCACCCACTGTCACCAGCACCCCCACATCCCTTTCTTCCTGGCCACTGTCCAGCCACTCTGAACCCAGCCCGTAGTGGTGCAGGGGGTTGTTGTGGCTGAAGTGTGGCCACAACACTTGGACTTGGCCCAAGACCCAGCACTTGGTCTTGCTGAACCTCATATTGCTGGATTTGGCCCATCAGTCCAGCCTGTCCATGCCCCTCTGCAGAGCCCTCCTAGCCTCCAACAGATTAACACTCCCTCCCAACTTGGTATTATCTGCAAATCTGCTGATGGTGGACTCAATCCCCTCATTCAGATCATCAGTGAAGATTTTAATTAAAGAGTACGGGTCCCAGCACAGAGCCCTGAGGGACAGCACTGGTGCCTGGCTGCCAGCTGGATGCAGCACCATTCATCACCACTCTCTGGGCCCGGCCATGCAGCCAGTTCCTAACCCAGCACAGAGTGCTCCTGTCCAAGCCATGGGCTGAAGCTTTTCCAGGAGGATGCTGTGGGGGGCAGTGTCAAAGGCTTTGCTGAAGTCCAGGTATACAACATTCACAGCCTTTACTGCATCCACCAGGCAGGTCACCTGGTCATAAAAGGAGAGCAGGTTGGTCAAACACGACCTGCCCCTCATAAACCTGTGCTGGCTGGGTCTGATCTTGCAGCCATCTGTAGACACCACAAAATTTCACTCAAGAGTTCCTTGTACTTTCTTACATTGGTAATTTAGAAGTGCTATGTTACTGCATCTAGGTCTATCTGACAGCTTTTTTTGCAAAATGTAAGACTGACGGTGACATATTTTCTATTTATCTTTTGGGACACTAGCAAGTTGTATGTTTTTAGAGCACAGTGAGAGCCCCTCTGTCTGTTTTACATTTACGCTGGTTTGGCTGAGATGCTTTTAATTCTGCTTCTGAGACAGATGTCAAAATAACTGAAGTAATAGCATAACTCCCGTGGCTTTTCTCTCCATTGAAAAAAGAAGCATCGAGCCTTCCTTGACAGATTCACATTTGGAGTTAACCAGCTTCTTAATTTTCCCTTCATCTTGCCAAGTAAATCCCTGCTGTATCGTATTCATTGCTCCTGCTGTCTTTTTAGAGACTATTCAGACCTTCTCCACACCTGGGTAAGGTCTCAAGAGCTAGTTGCAGCAGGCAGTCTGGATACCCCAAAATCTTGCAGTTTATGAAGCTAACTGCCCTCCTGCCTAGTTAGTGTCCAAGTGGAGCAGAGGGAACTGACCTTACCCAACCGTAAGTGGTTTACAAATAATGAAATTTTTAAAATCTAGCATAATGGAGATTTCTCTTTACCATCTGACTTCCTTAAGGCCTTATGAAATAAAGAATTTTTATACATTACCCTGTATAATTCCGTCAGGGTACGTATTTGTAACTCTATTACTCATCTGATTTTCAGGTTTTTGTAATTAGTTTATCAGGTTTTGGTTCAATTTTCATAACTGCTAATTTAGAGTAGTCCTTTAAGGGAGAAAGGAGTTTTCATGGCTATAAAACCTTTCCAAAAAGAAAGTGCAAATGAATACAGTATTCAAGAGTTACCATCTTTAGATATGCACATTTTATGGGTGAATATTGTAGAGCTTTACTCATATCAGGGTCAGGCCAAATGTAGCATATGCTTGAAACAAGCCTACCTTTATCTTCCACTGTGATCCACACTTCAGATGTTGTGTTCCCAAGTTTTGAAATGAATGAACATCTGTATTCTGTGTTTTCTAATACTGAATCTTTCACCCAGCTGAGAACATGCACTCTGCCATCAAGCAGCATGTGAGATTGTTCTGTGACACATGCCTTCATCCTTTGTCCGTTCTTCTTCCAGACAAAGTGGGAGTTATCCGGACCTGTAAAAATGTCAGGTTATTCTGTAAGAAAATAGAAGATGAGTCTTTGAAAAGAAAACAAAGCCCATCACGTCAAGATTAGGCTTAAAAGCACAAATGGTTGACTGAACAGTTTGTTCAGCTGAAATTCTGGGCACCAAAAGCCAGGGATAAAGAGGAGCTAGCACTGGAAATTTAGATTCAAGCCAAAGATATGGGTTTGGTTTATTGAGGAACTCTGCATTGAGGATTCTCAAAACAGGGCACTTGGCAGACACGGTAAGAGCCAGTGATGAACACCAGCACCATCTGCCCAAGTGAATTCCTGTAGCACTAGGATACGCTGCCTACTGCTGCCCAACACAGGGCCTGGTACAAAGCTGAAACCACCTGAGACATGGCTCACAGAATCTGAAAAGAAGGCCAGGAGGGGAAAAGTTCAAGAACTCAGTGCATCAAAGGTGCTGGAACTAGCAATGAAAGGTAAAACTGGAAAAAGCACAGAACCAGTAGTCACAGCAGGCACTTAAGCAAGACAGAACTTGAAAGAAGCTTGGATCAACAACAAAGAGCAATCTAATTTTTTAGCCTTGTTACTATTATTTGTCTTAACCTGCAAGGGCAACATTTGAATAAATCAGAGATTGACAGTAGCCCGGAGGATAGAACAGCTGTTCCCAGAAAACTAGCTAGCAAGGCTGGCTGAAGTGCACTTGGCAGCATCAGAACCTTTCCATTTAAAACACAGACATCTGGGCCAAGCTACTGACTTTGTAATTCTGGTGTTTAGAACATGACTATTTCTCCCTCTGGGCCTAGGATCCAGACTTGCCTTAGCAAGAGAAGATGTGAAGAGAAATTTGGGGTAAAACGAAAATGAACTGTTGTTGCGAATATGTCTTGACAGAACTTACTACAGCTTTTACTGTACGCACTTCATAGTGCAAGCTGATGTGGCATTTTCTCCCTAGAAAAATATAATTCTATCATTAAATTTTAGATAGTCACGTAGGAAAAAAACCAACTAATTTTTACATTTGTGTATATATTACATATTTGTACATAGTAGACATTTTTATGTTGTGTATCATATTAAATTCATAACTCCTAAGTTTTATTTCCAAATCCCCCACAAATACAGGCACATTAATTAACAGTAAGGGTAAGGGTGAATTATAAGAGGACATGATCTATTTAAAGCATTGTAGAGTTTCTCTGAGGGAAGTGGCACAGTCTGAAGGGCTGACAGCAGCTCTAACAAAGCAGAAAGAGCAAGCATATACTGGATTGAAAACAGCTGGTCTAGCATATACTCTTTTTTTTTTTTTAAAGGTGTTTTATGGATGACTGTAATCATTCTACAGATAACAGCAGATAGGTTACATGTCACTAGTTCATGGGAAGTCTGGAACCAGGGACAAATTACTTCAGTAACCTAAAGCTGAAGCTGGAATTTGGACAAATGGGAGGAATAGTAAGTGCAAGCACAGCGAAAACATCAAAATCCATATGTGCCAGTTTAGAGCCATACAAGGAAGTGGCAAGTTTAGTGCAGGACACTTCCTTAAACTTAGTTCAGATGTACTTGGAGAACTTCTGTTTTCCAGTGCTGAAGATCCCAATTGTGCTAGAAATCTCTCAAAATTTCAGTTTACATCCACATATCACCAAGATTATATGTGTATAATTATGTGTATAATTTCCTTATACACAAAACTTTGCAAGATGGTTCAGACTGGCCCCTTATGAATTTTACCCTTCCATTGTTTTTCTGTGCCGTCAGGAGCAGTGGAAATCCCCAGAGATACACACTCATCCCCACTTACACTGGTTGACAGCAAATCTAGGTGCAAGCAGTACTCAGGGTTTTCCTGATCCTGTTTCAGTGCAGCTTGTTTCCAATTTTCAGGGAATTACCATTTCTACTTTGATTTAATTTTCGGGATGGGTCAATAGAAAAAAGTACACTGTGAAACAGTTTTATCTGCAAAAATTATGAATCACATTTGTTAAATGCAAATTTTCTACAACTCTATGGTGAGAAATTCAGATTCAGATGTAATGGCTAGAGAAAGATTTTTTGAAGATAAAGGAAAATAATACAAGCATATACTCTGCTTTTTTTACCGCCACTATAATACAAATTAATTACATGTCTAGTGCAACCTTTGAAACAAAAGTTTCTAACCTGATCTACTTACTTTGCCATCCATGTTAGGAATGCTTGAAAGATTTTAAAGAAGCAATTTTATTAAAACATAATAATCAAGCAGTGAATTAAATAGCACGCCAGGTTAGGTACATAAGTAACTATGTCTAAGCAGCCATGAAATATATTTCTAACAATTAACTTCAAAAACATTGCTTCAATAAACTACAATAATTACACATGATTAAATAAAATCAACTTCACCACCTTGATGATTTTAGAAGGGGAATTAACAACTATCAAACAAATATACAAGAAACTTTGTGGCATTATCTGAATTACCCTTTTCTTTGCATAAGCCCTTCAAAATTTCCAGTGTCTGTGGAAGTGTTTGCCTCTTTCCCATATAGATTTCATTTCCTCAGCTTGCAGTAGTTTGAATGAAATTATAATGCCTAGGTAAAATGGCCAGAGTAGTAATGGCCCAGGTAGTTTCTGGCAGCAGAATAGGTTTTCTGACCTATATCAAATCAGGCTACGTTACAAAAACCACATATTTAATACCCAGGTGACCTTTTCTCCATATTTTCTATGAGACAAAAGAATTCAATCACCATTGTTAACACAGAAACTCAAACCACTGCAACGCTTATAATCTTCTACCCACAGTCCTGACTGCATTCACTGGGTTATTGATATAAATTTGACCTATGGTTATAAGAAGCAAGTAAATAAAACCAGACTTAAAGAATCTGTATACAGATACAGATTCAGAGCAGCATGGGGATGCACCCTGCTAAGCTGGACCAAGTTAGATGTGCCACATGTACATCAGATCCTAACAGACATATGGTTTTCAAGACAGCGTGAAGACACTAATTTAAAAGGAGTAGATTATGGATTAAGTAGAGCCCAGTGACATAAGGCAGGGGGAGCAAGAGGAATCACTGGACAAGCTGGCTCCTTGTGCCAAGTGCTGCCATGTGCAGAGCACTGTGGAGACATTTCAAAAGCAGCCCAGCGAAAGCTGTACTGTAAAACCTGAGCAGTGAGGTGGTTCAGCACTGGGTCTCCCTCATTTCTAACCCAGTTCTCAGCATTTGACTAAGGCTTCCCTATATTCACAGAAACACTTCCAAGACAGGAGAGTTGGTACAAAAGCAGGAGTCATCAGAAAACCTACACCCCAGCTAATAATTTCTGCAAGTTGATAAACAATTGAAATCCAGTGAAGATAACCAACAGGTATCCCAGAGAGAAATTCTACCAGGGTAACAAAAAGTCTTTTACACAAATTCCTGTGCTACTGGAGGCTATCCACAGGGATGGGAAGTTCAGGTTTATGGAAAAACCTCCCTTGAACAACCCAATAAACACCAAAACCTCCTTCAAAGCTCACCACATGCATCAGATTAAGAATGGCATCTGGATTTAGTGCTTGTTATCAACCTTGTGGCTTTTCTGAATGCAAAAGGAAGCAAACATCGCAGATTTCTTTTAAAACCAAGACCATACAGGAAACTGTATGGAGTTACATCCCTGGAGCAGGGATTAAGTTTTAAAAAGGTTACTATAATCTGGATGCAGGGAGGTTTTTTTTTAAAATCAGACATCAAAGTCAGCCCAGGAAGAGGTCAGTCAATCATTAATATGTAACATTACCACTAGCACTACTCAGTATGTGAATGAATGATTTAGGGCTGGTCAACTTCTTGAGTCGTAGGAGTCAGAGTCATTGCTGCTGATCAGATACCAAAACAATAAATCCACATGAAATGAAGCCAGCAGAGGGCTGCTGATTAGAAAAGCAGGGGAGAAAAAATCTTTACATTGAGACAAGCATCTTGGCAGTTTTATGAAAACTGTGCAAGTTACATACCTTATACCCCTGTAACTGGGGTTGGTCGGTATTTGATTGTTCAAGGGCAGTTCATTTTAGAACACAAGCTTGTCAGCAATGGAAAAAAAGTCCCTTTAAAAAGCCAAGAAAACAGAAATGCCGAAGAGTATTACTTTCAATACCAAGTATTTAATACTGAAAAACGCACTATGTCCTTCAGACACCTGGTGCTTCATTAAATTACCCATCCCTTTGTGTAACATCGACACCACAAGTGGATGCAGCCTTAATATGGCAGATGAAAAGCAGGAGGTGCTTCCTGCGAAACAAGCACCATGTAAGAGCTGGAAGCCGCAGCCAGTCACTAGAGGTGAGGTGCAGCACATGCAGGCACAAGCAGGACGTGGCATCCATCTGCTTGGGGTGAAATTTAAAAGCAGGTTGGGAAAACAGCTGACTGGCCCATCAGATAAAAATGCAATTGGTTCATGCATTTATTCAGATCCTCTCTGAGGTATCCAGAAAAAGGTTTTGCAATTGGAACCTAAATAATTGTGAAAACATATTTGATGAAGTGCTAGTAAGCTAGAACCAGGGACTGTAACAAAAAAAAATTAGGTTCTACTTTCACAGCATCATAGAATTAAACGAGTTGAGATAAAGTCCAGTCTATAACCTAACACCACCTTATCAACTAGAGCATAGCACTAAGTACCACATCCAGTCTTTCCTTAACACTTCCAGGCATGGTGACTCCACCACCTCCCTGGGCAGCTCATTCCAATGTCCAATCACCCTTTCAGTGAAGAAATTCTTCCTGATGTCAAGCTTAAACTTCCTCTGGCATTTTGTGTTTGTCTAATTATTTCTGGCCATCACATCAGCTAACAAGGCTACTACATTAATCTTTAAAAATAAAGTGAAGAAAATTGGAGAACATATTTTAAGGGGCAACATGCTCTCCACAAGTCAATCCTGTTCTCCAGAAAACATAAGTACTGTTTTTGCTTTGTTTGCCAGGTAGATCTAGCAGGAAGATGACCAAAGAGATGGAAATGAGATTTCATGTCCACTGTGAGGACAATGCACACAATATGCTGCAACAGTTCTGGTAGCAGTTTCTGCTAAAATAATTTTAAAAGGATGGCAGCTTTAGTCTAAATTAGTACTCAGTTTATCAGCCACCACACCAATGGATTATTAATCACAAGTCTACAGGTTGTAGCTCTCACGAGGAAGAAAAGCGTACGGGATGTTAGGTTGCAGGAGGCAACAAGATGTTCTGAGAACAGTGTAAAATTGTGGTTATTGTCCAGGTTCCAATACCAGTCCAAACCCATCACATCTCACTAGGCAAGGCTGGGAAATACAGTTGCTCAATCATGGCCAAGGTGATAAGATCATTACTGAATCAAGAGTTCCACATTAGCAAAGAGAAAAACTTGAAATATTTACACGAAATTGCAAAAAAATGAAAGCTAAACTAGGAGGTCAAGTAAACTCTTGTGAGTAAATGGTACAGAGAAGAAAATACACACCTAAGTCAATCTCCCTCCCAAAAGAAGACATCCCAAAAGGCATTTGAGTCTCAAAGACCCCAAAGCAAAGCAAGCTTCTCCTTTTATACATACCTAGCCACACTACAAAAGCTGACGTGGATTCTGCTCCCTCGTAGTCTCCCAAAATTGCGTACATTAAATTCAAATGGAGAATACTGCCCGTTTTGTGACCTAGGCAATTCGTCTCTGCTGACAGCCCATGCAGCTGTCCCAATCCCCAAGCAAGCTGAAAAGCTGAAATAGACAACTAAACAGCAAAGATGCTGCTTCACAGAGGTATTCTTGCACAAAGGTGTCAGCTCTTTCCCTTGGCTCCTACAGAATTTGTGACAAGAAACAATCTTAATTTTCCAACTTATCTTCTAGATGCATCCCAAATAATAATAAACAAGTGGCATGTCAGAGATCTGCACACAGGAAAGATTTTATAGTGCCACGGTGCTGTTAAAGCAGTGTTTAGTCAGTGCAAAAGTAATTTTAAAAAAAGGTACAAAACCACAAAATTACAAATTATGTAGATAATTTGAGATAACTGTATCCAAAGATAGTGAAATTAAGTCAAAGCACATGTGATGAAACATCATAGGTCTGTTGAGAAGGCAATTAATAAAGTGAGATATGAAATTGTTTAACAAGTTGTTAATTTACCATTCCCACAGGAAGGTAAACCGACCATTTATTAAGCATACAGATTAAAGTCATGGGTATTGCTTCAGCAAAGCATCACTGTATAAATATCAAAATATACTGCACAAAAGTTTGAAAATTTTATAAAGTTTTGAAATATTTGTGCAGTGGATTGATTTGTCTTTGAAGATGCAAAGCTTTTCAAGACTATCAATTGAAACTATTATCACATCTCAAAAACTAAAAATGTGTCTGTCCATAATTAAGAGCCAGCCACCTACCAGCTTAAACTGGTTATAAGTGTATGAAAAATCATTACTTGCATTTGTGTTCTGGTAAGAACAGAAAACAACCCAAGTCCATCAGAAGATAGTGACATGCTCTAATTTAAATGCTGTCATTTGTCATTCTGGGCAAACAAACATTTTGTCCAGCTCAAAGAACAGTCCTAGGCAGCCTCATTCTGCTCTGCTGCGCACCTCCATGCCTCTCCTGACTGAACTCTACACCAGACCAGACCACCCCAGGGCACCAAGGCTGATGCAATCGTGCAAATGATGCAAAAAAACCTCACCCAAGAATATATTACTCATTTCCATGGGTAAGTCAGTCTCTTGACAGGCGACTTCCTCCTCCTGGGGGAAAAAAATCAGGCGCAGCAAGGTATATGGGCTTTTGAGCTCTTCTGCAGAGACCTGCCAAGGACCAGCACTTGGTGACACCAGCACAGGCAGCCCTCAGGCACCCGGACAAGCCTGGGGCTGGTTTCTTTCAGACTCGCTCTGGAGGTGCCTTGTCCAGGGTCTCAGTCTACGACAATCCTTCTGAAGTGCAGTGTGCGTTGTATTTTGTATTTCCCCACCCTTCTTCATGTCTTTCTGTGCAACTGGAGGCTCCACAAAGAGGAATCTCCAGTGAACCACTTGCAGTTCTGATTCTTGCAAGTTATGGATCTTTTCTTCCACAGATGTGGGAAAACATTGAACTCTGAATATAGCATAACCACAGGGAACAGGCATTGCTCATGGGTGTTACCAGATACCCATCTCAGTATCTCCATGAAATACTAACTCCTTGAAAGTATATTTCCAAGTTCACAGAGCTTTTATGTTCACACTACTGGGTTTTTTTTTGCCAAGACTGAAATAAATCCAGTATGTAAAATCTCCAGCTGCAGATGAACGAAGGGAGGGAGTCATCTTGACTCCATGGACATAGAGAGGCTCAATCTGCAGGTGAAGCACAGTGTTTTGCAGTGTTTCTGATTATAAAAGTATTTAAACTTTACACAGCACGCTCACCATTTTACTTTTTTTATGTCTGTGAAGTGTTGGACATGGAGATAACTACTCTGAAGCCAGGGAAGGAGGTGCCAGTAAAACATCTTTTAGCAGAACCAAAATTCCATAAAAAAACCTGTTCCTAATATACCTAATTTCAACTGAGCACACCAGAGAAATTATACAGCAGGTGCACACATCACCAACTCACTGTCTCTCCTCTGAACCAGACAATATAGTAGTTCGTCCAATTTATTTGAAGCATGCCTAAACTGCCTCTAAAAGTTTTAAAAATTCTGTAATGGGAGATAAAATTTCTATTAGAGAAAGTACACGAGAAACCTAACATTTGCGCATGCACATATGGCAGACAGGTCTATGGAGAACTCTAAGACTCTTTGGGAGAGTAGAGAAAGGCAAATTGGGAGAAAATGTGTGAAGTGAGATTTATTCCTCCCTTTTCCAGAAGGGCAGGAGTATTCCATGCTTGAAAAAACTTATTTTTCAGAAAAAAATCTAGCAGTTTGCCACAAGTGCTCTTTGTACTGCATCCACTTAAATTTACCTTATGGAAATAAGCCAGTTACAAGATTGTAAAGTCTTATCCTTAGGTGAGTTTTCAGGTTAAAACATGTGGGATGAGTAAGAGATGAGCAAAAGAACTCACCAACTCCTGCTGAGTTTCCAGACAGCTTGAAACAGACATTTACAATTAAAAAAAGGAAGAGATTCAGCAATTCTGATAAAATAACAATTAACCTAGAAACTTAATTAAAAATCAGCTTTGAGGGTTTTGCTGGATGATGTGGCAATCTCTGTGTTAGCATCATACATTTACTGCCATGCCATATTCCTTTTTGCAGACAACCAGGCACAACATTTAACTCTCTCCCACTCATTTAACCCTTTTGCTCCTTGCAAATACATTTTACCTTATATTCATAGCTGAGAGAAGTCCCACTAAAGCTATGTTAATACAAAGAAATATCAACAGACACTGAACAAATCTGAACAAATCCAAACAGAGACCTTCCTTACAAAAGCAATTGTTTACCCACCCCCTACCCAGGATAAATTACTATATTCTCACATGCAGGACCCAGAAAGACAAAAATACCTGCACCAGTTCAGCGCTGGTTTGGTTTGTAAATCAAAAGACTGAAATCTTGATTCTGGGTCAGAGAAGAGTGTCAGCCAACTGCCTTGCTTCCTAAAGGGAGCAAAAACTCCACCCTTAACACAAAGTCCAGTCCTTCCCTGCTTTGAGAAGCATTAGAAATGCTTCCACAGCCGGGTCACCTTGGCCCTACCTGAGCCATTACTGCATCCTTCGGAAATCAGATGGTTTTTGGAGTTTCTTCCCCCTATTCACCCCTACTCCTCCTGAGGAACAGCGCCCACACACTGACTTTAGGACACCACGCTTTCCTTAGTAAGTTCAACACCAAGGCAAATACAATTACTGACAATTTTTAAAAGCAGCATCGGTATCATCTTAAGACAGGCACTGCTGGATGAAAAAAAGTAATTCTAAAATAAAGCCTAGGTTTGTAGCACAATTATCAAACTGTTTAAATCCCTTGTGATATCGTAACTTCTTTTTTCAAGGCAGACAGCCAAGTTTCCAAATTTCCTATTGCAAAAGTGAACAAATTACTGCTGAAAACTGCTTTCCAGTCTAAATTATTCTGTTGTATTAAAGAACCTCCATCCCACCTTTATTCTGTTTAGCCATGGAAATACAAATAGTGCCTTTGTTAAGTTCTATGCTAATAAAGACTTATTCATTTTGATCTGATTCCACATAACACTAACAGAGACGCCAATACTGAACAACACTACTTTTTTAAATTACTTAATCTGTACAATTTCTTCTTTTAAATAATAGTTACATATGAAGATCTGTTTTGATCTATTAAATCACACTTAGTTTAAATCAGCAATTAAAAATTTTAATTTGTAACAATCCAAGCAAAAACTGGGAAAAAAAGCAGAATTGCTATGAAAAAATTAGCTTTGCCCTTCTGTAAAGGGCAAAATAAATATGTACTTCACCATTTGAGATAAGACAGAAAAAGGAACAACTGACCTGGTCCAGAAAATAGGCTAAGTTCAAATAAAATAGAAGTGTATTTTTTAAACTGCATACACAGTGAAAGTATCTACCTGCTAAACATCCATATGCAATCCTGATTCACTGAATTCCTTCAGCATGTAACTGAGCCTAATAAAATCAACTGGCTATTAACATACTTAAAGTGGATTGCTGAATCAGATCCTCCATTATACAGTGCAGTACTTGCAGTGACTTACTCTTGGTG
The DNA here is from genome assembly GCA_013399455.1 of Anthoscopus minutus. Taxonomy (NCBI): domain Eukaryota; kingdom Metazoa; phylum Chordata; class Aves; order Passeriformes; family Paridae; genus Anthoscopus; species Anthoscopus minutus. The sequence continues at coordinate 26,591 of VWYI01042077.1, forward strand.
AGAGCATGTTGGCATCCTGATACTGTCTCTCCTTGCTCTTGTTCTTCCCCCCAAACATCACAAAAGTAAAATTTATATGGAACATGGTGACACAGCTAAATCTTTAATGAAGAAAGTGCTGGCTTATACAGGGGCCCTCCAACTTACCCGTGGCTTGACAGAAGAGGTGGAAGGGTCCCCGGACACTAACATGCTGTACCTGGTCACTTAGGAAAGGTGGCAACAACATGACCTTTACGGGGTCTTTGCTAGACCAAACATCAGGCTTGGTACTGATGGGTGAAGGAGGTGAATCACTTCCCACACAGGACAAAAAGGAGGTACCAGTAGGAGGGAAAGGTATAGGAGATGAGGCTGTGTGACAGAAGAGGACAGAAAAGAAAGTAAAAGAGTACTAAGGAAAGAAGTTGCAAGAAATACATCACACAATGAAGAAATAATGCAAAAAGACAAATGAGTTTTAGAAAGGTAGTAAGACAAAGCATCCCTAGGTGCCTAGAGGAGAGCACTTTCCTCCTTCACCCATGCTGTTTTTCTCCCATCCTTCCCATCTCCCCACCCTGGGTTATAACCCATTCAAAATAGAAGCTGAGAGGCTGCTTCAAATTAATTACGAAGTTTTTACATTCCCCCCAAAGAAAATCACAAGGAACATGAGTGCTTGCCAAATGGAAAGCACTGTCATTGTGTCACGTTTCAGAAAAGCCAAGATGTAATACAATTTANNNCCAAGATGTAATACAATTTATTTTAATATTTATTCTGTTATATGTACATAATTAAAAATAGAAAAATAAAACCAAACTGAATCTTATAAAATATAAAGTGTTTACACTAAGATGGTCTAAATTATGTTTGCATGAAGGTTCAACACAGAAAAGCAGCCCAGGCATACTGCTATTTACTGTTAAAATGTATTCTACTTCTAGCAATATTTACAGAAAGAAGCAGTGAGAGGAACAATTCTTCAGGACTGTACTGCACACATAAAATGCTTTTACAGACAAACAATGCTGCTGTGAACCAGGCTGAGAACAAATGCACACTTTCACATTAGCAGGCATGATTCACAATAAACAGTTCAAAGGACTGATTGTTTAAGCAGCTCCAGTTTCAGTCTCCAGTTGCATAGGAGAGTGAAGGTATCATACAGAAAGGGTGAGGCTGCAAGTATTTGTCACAAAAAGAAGCTGAGTTATTTCTGAATCTGAAAAGAAGAAAAAAATCAGCAATGTTTTCTCATCAGGCTGTGTCCTAACAGTCCATTCCAGCGAGTCACTAGCTGAATTGTTGGAGTTAATTCTTCTTGATTCCTGTTTTGCTTCCACAATGCAAGAAATCTCTTTCCATGTCACTGCTAACTAACAGTTGCTTGCCTGTACTGTTCTATAAACTAAAGGAAAAAAAAAAGAATCCAGTTTTGTATAGAAAATAAAATGTGATTATGTCCAGCTGGCTGGCTGGTGGGGGGAGGAAAATTAAAAAAAAAAGAAAAAGAAAATAAAAAAAAAGGCATTTGTTTCCTCCTTCCCCATTCCCCACTTACTCCATGTTTTGTACTGATATTGTTGTACCTACATTTCTATAAAGCAGCAAAGAAAAGAGCCTTTAAACAAGATTATCCCTGAGTCTTACACAAATCAAGGCAATGCTATCCCCATTATACCTTAAAATCTAAGATACTTATAGAGCAGTTAAAAAAATAAACTTTAACCAACTAAAGAGATCTAGTGTGCCAAAACACAAAGCATAAAACTAAAAACAATCACTAGAAGAAAAGGAAAAAAATGTCCCAATCTGGACAAAAGTCTATAATTTACCAATCTGATAAACTAAACTCAATTTCCAATTTGGAATTAAAATGAAATCTAGGTATTTTTAAATGGCAACTAAAAATATGTGAAGACTGAAGTATTTTTTAAAGCCAACTGAATTATAAATTTACTTTTACTCTATCAAAGAATATGGCCAAAGAACAAGCAAGTAGCTTCACTAGAGCAAAGTGCTCAGTGGTGGGAAAAACTGGGAACAAACAAGTGGTGATCTGAAACTGGCCATTTGAAAAAAAACAGAAAAAAAGACAGTACAACACAAGATGCTATGGTCTCCAGACAAGTACACCACTTCTCTAATCCGTTGAGATCTGAACAAAAATTGGCTTGCTGTACAGCTTAAGCATGTAACCCCTGCCACGGCTTAGCTGTCACACCCAGGCTCTCTGTGCTCAAACAGCCAGCCGCAGGACCACAGCTCACTCCCGCCACTGAGGGGGACGATGGGCTCCTTCAGTCCCCCTCCACGTCCGAGTCGGCATACTTGAGCTCGCACTTGACGTCGAAGGGCTTGTCCCTGGCCTCACGGGACGCCTGCGAATCCCCAGCCTGCAGCTGGCTGTTCCCGCAGTCGGGCTCGGTCTCGTAGCCGGTGTCGTGTGCAGGCTTGGGCTGCTCCCCGCTCTGGTGGCTGACACTGCCCTGCTCCACCAGCGTCTCTTTCACACTTTGCTCGCAATCAGAAAAATCTGACTTCGTTTTCTTCTTACCGAGCAGCATCACAGAGCGAAATTTCAAGCACTGCCCTGGCAAGTAGCCTTTGTAACAGTTGTAGGAGAGCAGGCACAAAAAGAGAATGAAAAAGAAGAGGAAGAGGAACATCAACAGGAAATTATCGTTTGACTTGAGGAACATTGTCTTTTCCGGAACTGCATCGGGAATTGAATTGAAGAGCTCTGTGTTGGAGGCTACACTTGTTAGGACAGGACCAATGGGCTTTGTTAATATCCTTGCTGTTGTTACTGGTACCATGTGAGTGGTCGAGATGTGAGCAGTGGACCCCTCGGTTGACACAGCTGATACTTTTGGCACATCACTATTACCTTCTGTTGGTGCGGCTGTGGCAGTGGGGCCCACCGTGGTATGCTGTATTTTTTTCAGTTCCAAAACATGCTTAGCCAGCACTTGAGAAAATTTCTTATTTTTCACTTTTTCTTCTGACAAACACTGGTAAACACCACTATCTCCTTCTGATAAATTGAAGATGAGTAGTGCCTTCTCCAGCAGACGGTACTTGGGACTCTCCACTCTCAGCACATCATCTTTGAACTTCCAAACTACCTGTGCCAGATTGGACTTTTGAGAACACTTGAGTTCTGCTGTGCTCCCATGCTTGAATGTATGCTGTAGGGGATTCTCTCTTACTTTATCTGGAACATCAAAATAAACGTGCAGAGTATCAGCAATGATTCCAGTTTGCTCTAATCTGTACAGCTTCACCAGACTGTGTTACAGTCTTACTGGAAGCATGAAGGTTTATGGCATTCACCTCACAAGACCAGGCGGACAGCATGCAAGATTCTCAGTGGAATACTAAGCTGCATGTGGAACATCAAGACAAACTAAGAGATAGGACACCTCAACTCTAAGATGGCCTCTACTTCTAGATGAAGGTGAGACCTCACTGATCCACAACTGAGTGTGCACCTGAGAAGTTTGGGAAAGATACTGTACTTTGTCTCACTTTATACCCAATCAGCGTGTTTTAAGTAAAGCAGCAACTACAAAGTATCCAAGAGGAAACTGAACTTGAAACTCTCTTCTGGAAAAAAAGGTTACTTGCACTTAAGGTACGCCCACAATTTCTGGCACCCTGTAAGTTAACAAAAAAAATAACCAGCAAAGCTCTCATGGCAGTCCACACTTTGCTTGGATTTGAAATAAAATGTGAGTACATCACACTCTTAAAAGCTTTCTTTACTGCAGCTAAAATCTCCTGTAACCCCACTCTACTCCACTTCATGATCCTCCTTGATCTGGTGGCAGCAGCACACTCGATAAAGAAAGGACCTGTGGTTAGCTGTTTTAAAACACTACGGAAGGTACTTCAGCTGCTCTGTATCATGTTCTGAGATCCCCCCCCCCCACCATAAAACCAGCTTTTTTTTTCAGAATAATTTAATCTGATCTAGCAGCAATAACCAAGCACTTGTCAAAGCTCACAGTAGAATGTCAAATGCTGCATCAAAGAGACAGAGGCCTCTGCAATAGTAGTACTTCTGGTATTGCTTTCATTCACAAGTCACTGTTGAGGTGCCCCCATTCATTTCAGGGGGTTGTGCACTGCACACTGAAATGCATACAAACACAGACAGTTTTTAAGACAACATGCAAGTTGTACAGATGCTCAAATATTCAAAGCAGAATCCCATACCTATTAAAATGTAAATGAATGTCCAGATAATCACAAAAGCAAAGCTGAACTAAATAGAACTCTCACCACTTCACCTAGACATACGAAGGAGCTCTTCAAAGACTAACTCACCAGAACAAGAAGAAGCATCTCCACCTATGTTTTGAATCCAGTTCCTGTAAAAGGAATTCCAACCATTACAACTTCAAATCTTGTTTCCAAAAGTCTGTCCATCCTCTTGTACTAACTAGAGTCATCTGAACAGCACTAGCAGACATAAATGGATGGGAAAAAGTCTATATTTGAAAACACCCAATTTTTAAAATTCCAATTATCAGTAAGGGACAAGACTGATTAAATATTGATTGTAACTGTAAGATAATCAAAGAATATTATTACCTTTCCATTTCACCTTCTTTAAAAATATCAATGCAGGAAGCTTCAAGAGGTTTCCAAGCACAGTAAGGATCCCTTGCTAAAACACAGTCAACACAAGTGGTGTACTTGTCACAGAATGCCACTGGAGACTGCACCACACCAGAATTTGAACCAGCAAAGAGGTATCTTCTGCCCTAAAGAAAACAAAGCACAAGAAAAAAACATCACAAATAATCACTTTCTCAAACCCAAACAACCCAATTGATGGAACAATTTAAATGTTATTAAGGAGTTGCATACATACAGCCTTTTGTAAAAACTGGTGCCTCAGGAGAGTAAACATTTGATTAGCTTTTATTTCTAGAAAGTTATCTTGGAAATACTAGAGCAATGCTGAAAGTGTAAGAAGAACAAAAAACTGGAAGAGGTATGTGGAAAGTAACCATGTCTAATTATGACTATATCAGTTTTTGCAGAAATATGAATGCAATAATCCTTCTAGGAGGCAAGGCAAGGTAGCATTGGTGACAAGGCTGCAGTTGGTACATGCAAGACTGAGCAAGCAGTACAGCTGCTCCTGTGAACCCAAAGCAGCCCTACTGTCTTCAGCTCCTTAGCCAGCCTGTCTCTGCAGTCACATCAACATCATCCTTATGGGAGTCAAATGCTTCTTAAGGAAGAACACCAGTAGTATTCAAAGAAAACATCACTGGCAAGACACCTAGAAGAGGAAAATAATCACCATGGCTGTTGAGCCACTGCTGCTGGGGATCCCAAAGCAGTCTGACTCTGAGCATAGCAGGAAGAGACTACACTCATCCTTATTATAAAAGGCAGGCATCTGCCTAGTATTTCACTCATCTGCTTTAGAGCTGGGGGAAAATGATTGCTAAGGAATACTGTGACTTTACATATTATCAGGCAAAGCCTCAAGAAAGGGGCCTGTGTTACAGCCCAAATCCACCATGACTGACCCACTACAGAAAGCTGAATGGCACAACCCCCTCAGCAGTGGGCTAGCTTCACTCTGAGCAGAATACCGAGCAGGTTTATCTGCACCCTTCTGCAGCTTTCAGGCAAACAAGATGGATCCAAGCATGGAATGGCTTTTCTTGTACTGCAGCTGTACAGATCTCAGCACAGGAATGTACTCTGTCATGTCTGCAGTGAGATTGCTTGACTCTAGCAGGAGGAGTACAGTCACAAAGTGATGAGCAGACATCCAAGGAAAGATTTAAAGCACAGAAGCATTCTTCAAAAATCTCATGTTCAGGTGCAGACATTTGGTCCTGAGACCATAAACACCCTTAAGAAAAGAAATGACAGAGCATCTTAAGGCTGCATAAAAGTTTTGGAGCTCATTGACGTTTCAACTAAGGATGTAAGGAGGTTCTGCCACAAGAACTCCAAACAGGTCAGCCTCTTGAATGCAATGATCATGAGGAAGTCTCTAGAGGAAGCTGCAAGACCCAGCACAAATTAGTTTGAATCTTTCTCGCATATAAAGCGTGCAAACAGCTTTCAGCGGAACTCTTGACACTGGAAAATTTAAGACAAAACATGATCAAAAAAGAATGTGCTGGCACTGCTGGAAGATACATTTTGAGTGGCAGTCAAACAAATGTTCAAATGCATTCTTCTATCCTGAAATTTAACACAGGTAAGTGTTGGACTGTGCTGCAGTGCTCATAGAAGGAAGTCTGCAGTGTTGGAGACACACGACTTCCTAGGAAAAGCTTTCCATTCTGCTCAAAGACTTCCACAGTGCACCAACCACTGCTCATCTCTCTAGTGCTCTGCTGGATAACACTGCAACAGTACAACACTGCGCATGGGCTGTAGTGTCCTGGCATGTTTCCCACTTCATACATCCAGGAGTTCACAGAACATGCAGCGAGCCAAGCAAACCATTTCAATAAAACTTTCAGACAGACCTTCCAATCAAGCAGGAGTTCACTGCCCACCACCCTCCACACACTGTGGGGGAAGAACGTAGACACTACTGAAAAATGAGCTCAGAAAGGACTCTGACTCCAGAGGGGCAAAAAGCCCACCATCAGGGTAATTATTACCCTTTTGTAGTTAGTCCACTGCATGCCATGATGCCACAACATGTAAAACAATACCAGTTCTGTGATGGACTTCAGAAACCACTGACTGTGGAGGCAGAAACTTGTGTTTTCAGGTGGGGAAGCAGCAGGAACCCCTGCTTGGGTGGCACTGTGACTATACAGACGTGTATACACAACATGACTCTGGCAGCTGACCCAACTTCCCACACCCAATCACTGAAAAGGATCTCTGGTTTTATGGGAATGTATTGGATAGCATTATTTCAGCGAGTACGTGGCATCTGGACCCAGAGTGAATAAATACAATGCCATTATTGCTACAGCAGCCTTCTAAGCATGTGTTGAAATTACTGCATTATGTGTATTTGGTGTCAGGCCCATCTCCTCCTTCACACTCTTCTGAAACAGGCAAATCATAATGAAGCAAGGGTAGGAATGATCCCACAATTAGAAGAATGACTATTAGCATATATATAAGAAGAGATATCTATCATTTTGCTTTCTATGACAGGGCGAATTCCGAAACTTCCTGTCCAAGCAAGTAATTTGAAACTTTTTTTGCAGATTAAGCAAATGCCTGGGTGGGTGTGTCTGTGCGTGTAGTTATGTGTAGATATACATATATATATATACACACATATATACACATATATACATACACACACATACTTAATACATATCTGCACAGATATGTAAGTAAGTTGTCAGTGTGATGTATCATACAAAAATAATACAAACATGTTTATGGAAAACTAAACAGGTGTTTTCAATCCTGATTTTTGAGTGTCTAGCAAAAACATATTCTGTCCTTTCTTGCACAGGATGAGCATAAAGTTCTGTTCCACTGAGCTGATCATGCAGACATGCAAAACTTTATTAAACAGCACAGAAAAATAAAAGCTGTTTCAAAGTATTCCTAAGTCCCTAAGCTGCAGAGCACTTATGGACCACTAGGTAGCTACTGAATGCTAGTATTAGTACTAGATACTTCAAAAGAGGCATTCATTCTTTATGAAACCCAGAAAATCTCACTGACGCTACAAGTGACTTTAGGCATAACAGACATAAGCATGGATGTGAAGGTCTGAGTTACTAGGGGCAGAAACCTAAGTGATGTACAAACTACATACTGTGGCCATTGTCCTACTGTCACAAAAGCACTCTAGGATTAAACCAAGCAATGATAAACAATGCAGGACAGCTGCCAGGTTTAAAGCATGCAGCAGCTTTTGTGCCATCCAGCTGGAGCTGCAGCTGGTGCCCCATGGGGCAGATAGGACTTCACCAGAGGTCCTCACCCACAGCTGCAGCAAGCAACTGCAATGACTGTTCTCATGACACAACCAGACTGCAGGAGCCTAAGAGATTTGGGACAGCAGAAATCAATTAACTGCACAATTATGAGTCCCTATGCTAGAAGGAATACCTATATTGTTCTCTTCTTAGGTCTACTTCCTCAGAACCACACACCACTGCTCTGCTAACCTCAACCCTGAGGATTTCTCCTCACTAATCTGCAGTGGCCACAAGGGGTCAGCTTTTTACATCACTCCAAACCTGAAACTGGTTTATTGGAATACCTTATATTTTCCTGCTTCTGCACAGGGATCCAAGTGAAGACCTGCACACCTGTGCTTCTCCAACCATTCCCCATGGAGGTCTCAATACCTTCATAAGCTTGTCACTTACCAAATAAACTGAAATGCAGCGGGCAATATGTGATTGCTGCAGCATGGTGAGTTACAAATGCAGCCTTTGGCTCTACGCACAGCAATGGTCTCTTGTTACAAGGTCACAAAGTGTTTCAAAGAAAGTTTTGTGAAAGAAAAAAAGGAGATGAATGCTGTGATACCACTTACTGTTTTGGATGAAAGCAAGAGAGTTTGGACTGGTTCAAAATTTGGAAAAAGCTGTGTTTCTTCAATAATATGCATTCCATTTTCATAGCTGATAGCTTTGTGCAGGGCTCCTCGATCTGAAACAACAGGGCAAGATGTTTAAGTAAGTTACTTGAAATAAAGAGGCAGGAAAAAAGCCTTCACAATCCCTGTAAATTGTCTCAATAATCTGCTTTCTGTTCAGCAGAACAACTCCTTGTCAAACGCAACCATTAAACTTGATTTCATCAGCACCTCTAAGCATGAAATAACGTTTTGGTACACAGAATGACCAGTTGGGAATTATATTGTGTGGTTTTGCTGAACTCACTGAAGCTTTGCAGTTCTTTTCCTGCATTACTTTTTCAAAGCACCTACGACTGTCCACTTACTGTGGCACTACACTCTTTTTTTTTTTTACAGCAGCTGGTGTTAAAACACCAGCGGGTGTAAAGCACTGTAAACATAGAAATCTCAAGCGTTTCTCTAAGAAAACTAAAGAATCAGTGCAACCCCAAAACCAATGAAAAGGTGTTTTGCAGAACTCACCTGTACCGATGAACATAACATCATAGATGGTGCCGTTGAGTGCTCTGACTCTGTCAACTACAATCTGTGTATACTTCACATCTCGCTTTACTAGCCGAGGTCTGTCTCCCATTGGGGTCACTGAGTCATCCATTAGAGGATGATCTTTAACAAACTGCAATGTTTTGTCTGGTAAATTCAGAGAACTCATGTAGTTTGATGCTCTGGCTTCATTGTTTATACACTAGAAGTGGGGACAGTGAGAGGGTGAAAAAGAAAAAAGACAACCAAATTCTATTATTTACTTGCACAAAATGAAGACAATTAACAGCAGCTGCACGCATTTTCTTCTCCACATTATCTTGGCCAGCAATCACACTATACTCATAGTACCAAGGAAGGTCCTCAGGTCTTATAGTGCTTTGGCATCAGGGATGTACTACATTTTTCTTTGGGTTCAAAATACATTCTAGGAAAATACTCCCTCTCTGGTGTCATGCACCTTCATTACTTTTAACCACCATCTCTTTCAGCCCTAGCAACAGTATGACTGTAAGGAACACAAAGAATGAAAGAGACCCAGCACTAAGAGAGTTTGAGTTTGCAGAGGAATGCACTGCATTAGATAAACGTGCTGATTCTACTGAGACAATGCAACAGTTGCTATACTTCATCTAAACTAAAAAGTGTATGATATTGCTAGTGTAAACTGAGTTCTGTTTCAAAATGAGAAAATTATTACCAAAAGAATAAAATACAAAACCAGCAAATAGCTTCTAAATTAAAAAACCTCAAAACCCGAAGACTTTGATTTCCAGATAAAAAGTTCAGAACATATCACTTGAGTGCTTTTCTATTAAGTTTTTACAAGAAGTAACCACATGAAGGCAAACAAATGCATCATTAGTCGGTTACCAGAATTCTGTGATCTGTTTCCTCCTGAGCATTAAGAAAGTCATCAGGTCCAAGACTTCAGAAACTTACCGCACCAGGCCGAGGATTAGGAATTTCCCCATTGTATCGTACCCACTTTGTATGAGACTGTTCCACTGTAGCACTCTGCATGTATTTTCCTTTTGAGAAAACCTCTTCTACAGTAGACAAATTGTATGCACACACTGCTGACAACCCCACATTATTCCTATTAATTCAGGAAGAAATTAGGAAAAACAAAAAACAAAATCCAATAAAACATATGAGTAATTATCACTTTCTTGTAGTAACCAGTTGAGACTAATGGCACTTATCCAGGAAAAGGTTATACCACACTTACAGTTGTGGGGTGAAGACTCCATATATCACTGGCTCCTTCAAAGTCGGAGATTTGAGAATAAAAACATCATTGATAACATTGAAAATTAAATTCTTATCAGGGATGGTGCA
>VWYI01042079.1:0-30792 GCA_013399455.1 Anthoscopus minutus
TTGGCTAGCTCTAAACCCACAACAGTCTGATAGACTATTCCCCTTCTTTATGGAAAGGCGTGGAGGACAGTCTTGATATGCTGATGATACCAAGGGGATAATGGTATAGAAAAATGTTTGCCATTAGCATTTTCTTTCATGACCTGGGCATATGACATTGCAGCTTTTGAGAGGGACCTGGAGGAACCTACAAACAGTGTCTAGGATTTTCCAGGATGGGAAAAGATATCTTTTGTAGGCAAGCAGTCATTACTTGCAAAAGGTGGTAAGCGGAAGCATGGTATTCCAAGTACAAAAGCACTCTAAATGATAAACTGCATCAACCTTTGTTGGACATGTTCTTTCATTAAGAGAAGACTGATCCCTCAGTTTAAAAATAGTCTGTAATCCTTTTCTGTGTTTGAATAATTTGAACTTAAATTTGCTCATCCCACTCCTCTATTTTTGCCTTTTGTGAACGAAACATCCTAGCCAAATAGTGAAAAACAATGGTCCAGATATCCTAAACCACCTCTTTTTATTTTTTACATAGCAGGCACTTTCCCCCCTATATTTTAGGATTATTATTTATGTTACTGTTGCTCCAAATTTCTAGTATGCAAAAAGAATAAATACAAATATAAAATTTAAAGTTACAGGTATAAAAGACCATGCCTATGGAAGCATTTATGGGCCTGTATGAGCATGTGTTCTTCTTTTTCAAGCAAAATGAATTGATAAAAACAACAATAATTTCAGACTAAAAGCAAAAATTCTTAAGGAATTTCTGTGGCAGAATTTAGTCATGTAGTAAGGTCCTTGGCATACAGTCCTTTTTGGTAAATAGGCCACATTGCTCCAGAGATCAGGCGGAGAGTCAGCAGAAATATGATTATATCCATGCTCTCTCTGCTGCTAGGTGCAGGCCTTCACTTCTAAAAAGGACCCACCAACACCACCTGATTTATTTTCTAGATGTCTAAGGTAAATGGAAGGAGTTGTTTTTGAGTGATGATCTCTGGTTTGTGCTGTGCACTGTGCTCTGCTTCTCATGGGACTGAGCAAGAGGAAGGGAACTGAGGCTGAGGAATGGTCACAGCCATGAGGATCTTACTGAGAATGTAATCCAGATTTCTTAGGGCATATGAGCATGAAAATGGGACGGAAGAAATGAAGCAGACTTTGTCAGGTATATAAAACGTCGCAGCAGAAGGATCTTTTCTTATTAGTATGGAGTAAGTCTACTGCAAAAATTTAGAGCCAGAAATTCAAGCTTAGAGCTCAAGGAAGTTAACCTAAATGAGAATCTAAGGTACAACTAATAGGATAACCAAGTACATATATATATATGTAGGTATAAAAATGTATCTTTTTCTTTGATATTTACTGAGTCAATTGTTTTTGTATTGTGCTTTCATGTGCCATCTTCATCTGATGCCATCTGTTTTTGTGTGGGAAGTTGTTTTTTTAATCACTTCAAGCACTCATACGTATGCAGAATAACAGACCAAAATAAAGTTAATGCCTTTTGCTGTTGGTAAAATTGTGTCCTGTCAGTATTTCTTTTGCTCAATAAAATTTATTCCTTCTATTATACTGAAGAGGGTTGTGGGGGAAGATGTTTCACTGAAATCTAGAATCTCAGTAAAGGCTACCACTTAAGGTAATACTGTGTCTCATTTTATGTATGTATGTGTTTTATGAGCCTCCTTTTATGCTGCATCCGTAACTTTTTATAGATAAGTGAAGAGAGGCCTATGGGCTGAAGTAAACGAAACACTTAAAATATATCTGCTATTGATGGGGTAAAACCAAAAGAGATGATATTTTCTTTTGCCAGCTGCAAGTCATGGGAGCACCAGAACTCCCTCTTTCATATGACCTTGACTCCCTTTTCATGCAGTCCCATATTGTCATGAAAAACATTGTTGTGAGGAGCTGGTGCTTAAGCTGCTTTGAGGGTAAATGACATCGGGCCCAAAGCATTATTTGTAATGTTTGCTGAAAATTAATTGACTTTTGTCTCTGTGCTTGTCTTCTTAACCTTAATTGTTTTTTTCCCTCCTGTTGTACAATAGGGACTAAAAGCAGCTTTGATCTTCTGCTGTTGGATACACGCAAATCTTGTCAACCTTACTTTCAAAAGTCTTCATGGATGTTTAAACATTACTTTTTTTGTACTCAACTTTTTTCCTTAGTTGCCTGACAGAATGAAACATTTTGCTTGTATCCTAGCAGTCCAACTTTGGATGCTGTTTCGTTATGTAAAAGGTATGCACATCCTAAATTAATAAATTAACATGGTTTTTTTTCATGAAGAAAATAGGTCAGTTTCAAGGTTTTTGGAAGAACACCAATGACTACCATACTTACTGGTGCATCAACATTACATTTCGGAGACCATGAAGTGAACAACTGCTGTGAAGTTTATTGCCAATATTTATCATCTTCCTTGCATAAGACTTAGCTTCAGGTGAGTTTTAGAATTCAGTTTCAGGCCTTGGCTTATTTGTGCCTGGATTGGGTTTCTTTGTTTTATTTTGTTTTTTTATTCTCTTTTTCTATGTCATCTCCTCCTCTTTATATTCCTTGAATAATTACTGTCATTTTTTGTGCGCTGCTCCTTGGACTCTTAATCTTCATTACAAATATTACTGTCTCACTGCAATTGTCAGCCCTTGGCTGACTATCCATAATGAACCGCAAATTCTACTGAAGGCCTTTTTATTTCCTTCCTTGGAGCTTCACCTTTCTCGCCTGGTGCAAATTATTCATTGATGTTTTAGGAAACAAGTATTTTACATAAAAACTCACAAATCTTTAACCCTCACCTCACACAGCCTACTTGTATGTTTGTCATTATTAGTCCCCTTCACGCCATACCCAGTGAGGGCAGGCTTGTAGGAGATTGAAGTGGCTGAAAGAAAAATCCAATATTCAGCTTGCAGACTAAAGTTTAGCAAAATTAAGCAATTGTATCTGGAAAATATGGTCATGCCCAGGCACTATTATTGTGAGGTCTGGGTAACCTCACTTTTGATTGATTCAGAAAGCCATCAGTCTCAACGTAGCTGTGTCCTTATTTGTGGTGTCTGGATGCTCAGCACATCCTATTCTTGCCACAGTCCAGTAAAATCTGAGATTGGTGCTACTACACTACTGATGCAAAATTAGGTAAATTAAACAAAAATGCCTTTCAAAAAGTTTTAAGGTGTGGTCACCTGGATTTCAGTGTGGTGTCTCATGGACTGTGATTGTTTCTCTAACATGTCAACGCATTATATCTGAAAAAACCTCAAAATGCCTAGATTTTTGAAATAATTTTATGAGGTAATAGTGGACTCAAAAGCCAACTGACATGTTTCTCCTTGTCAGGCTACCACCTTCACCCCTAACATACTGGGTGTTCTTGTGGGTAGGGTTGAATGTGAGTGGGTTGTTTTAAAAAAAATTTGCTTTAATAATTGCTTGGGCTTTTCAGCTCAGACCAAATCCATGTTGGTTTTTGTGTCCATTTACATATGTGCTTCCAAGGCTTCTCTCCCAAGCTTAAGCTGCCTCTGGTGAGTTGTTCCATGTCACCCATGTGAGTTGTTTGAATGAAACCCACAGATCACATCATACCTCTTGTGTTTGCCATCTTGTGATTTACAGCTTGCCACAATCACAAAGGCATTGGCAATGTCATTGGATTTAAGGAAGGGTTAGTATTTGCTTAGGATTGCACCAAGTAGGATGAAATATCCGCCTTTACCTCATAGCCTAGTGCAAGAGGTCTGGGATGAGAAGCCAGAGGAACCTCTGATGCAACTTGCAGCCACCACTGCATCAAGTACAAGAGAGTTATCTGGAAAGCATGGACAGATGCATAGTGCTGGATAAGGAAATAAGGGAGTTATTCATCGCTAAGGAAACTTCTGCGTCTTTGCAACAGTTTATGCCCTTGAACATTTCATGTCTTTTGATATACATGACATTTCTATGTTCCTTTCTTTTTCCCATGATTCTTTGTGAAGGAATTTCTCTTGAATTCAGCTGAAGCAAAAATAGCCTGATACAGGCTACACACATACAAAAATCCCAGAGCCTCATGTTGAATGTTGCTACAGGTAATTAATTTGCCTTGGTGGAGAAATAGGTAGGAAAGTTACTATCTATTTCAGTTTTCACTATTCAATACTAGACAAAGGGAAAACCCAGCAGACACGTCTTTTTTCTTTGTATTCTTCCCCATGTTACATTAAGTTTGGATTCTTTATTTGAAACAACAAGCAAATATTCAGAATTCAGCTGCTGTTGAGTTGAAGAACTTGCTGGTTGACAATTTATTTATTAATAAGCAGTATTTATTTTAATTATGACCCAAATCCCAACTGTCCATGCCACACTAGTAATTGCTCTTCTGGTTTTTAGCTGCAGTAAATTTCACACAGGAATTTTAATTAAAAAGGTGTTTGAACAAGTCATTTACTTGTTAATTGAGATAACTAACACTGCAATGCAGTCTAATGAGGTTTATTAGTGTATTCTTTGAGGAACATAGTCCCACTTGAACTTTGGGGTTTCTAATCCTGAGGTGCAAAGATGAGATAACTGTTCTTCATGCTTAGGACCATGAGAGGTAGCAATATGAAGGTTTATGTTCATATTAATGATAATATCTTCCTGCCCATTCAAGATGTGGCACAATTGAGAAGTACAAGTTTTAGATTTTAGTTAAAGGTGTTTTTGTTTTTTTAATCTGACAAGCGATAAGATCAGATAGAGTTACTGCTCTATGAAAAAGTTACAAGAACCTCTTTTCGAAGGAAAAACACAACAGAAACAGTGTAGCTAAAATTAATTGCCTAGCAATAGATGATGATTGGTAACTACCCCCGGCCAGTGAAATGAGTTTTCTAGAAAAGGCAAAGAACAAGAACCAAAGGCTAGAGAATTTTGCATTTTATGACTTTGTATTGCAATATCACACTTAGAAACAACTAGTGCAATGAGAAGAACAGAATAGTGTAAACCATTCATTATCCCTGCATTCACTAATGATTTGCCTTTCTTTATCTTCCTCTCCAGGGCTGCTCTTGTTCTGTTTTTCATAGGTGACACCCACAACCTCTTCCAGGACATCCAAATACAGCTTGCTCAACAGACAGGCTAGGCTGGCCACTGCCTGTGGCTGAGATCTCTTCCATTCAAGGGATGACCGTCCCCATCTATATTCACCTGTGAGTGAAGTGGTAGGTGACAGGTAAATCATTGCTACAGGCAGAAGGAAACACCTCCAGGGTGTAGGTAGGTACACACAGGGTAGCCCTGATCTTGGCTTGGTGGTTGGAAACCACAGGCTTGCATCATGGCTTGGTGGTTGCAAACCACAGGCTTGCATCACTGCTCTTTAGTGTATTTGATCTGCTCTCAGCATCAATAGCAGCTCAATAGCTCAGCTATTCCATCTGTTCTGGCACTGGGGTTAGTCCCAATATTGTAAATAAGATGATGCTATTTACAAGGATCCCAGCACACTGCTTTGTTCAGATAAACCCCCATATGAAGGCTTCTTTGGGTTCAATGGAGTTTGGTGTGTCCAAGAGCTTGTGCACAGGTGGCTGAATGAGGACAGGGGTGATAGCATTGGCTGCACAGTTCCTGGAGGAGAGTGGAGCTGTGGCTTTGTGTCATGAGGCTACAACTCTTGGCATATCTTGGGGAGATGGATGGTGGATCTGGTGCTGCACCTGCCCAGCAATCCAGCTCTGCTGTTCCCAGTGTGTCAGGGCTGGTGATGGCCATGGGGCACTACACCACACTTTGCACCATAGTGCCTTCCCTGAAATACCTGTCCATTACTTGGAGAGCAAAACCATGTTGTATGGCCATCTGGACTGGAGACACCAGAGAGGAAGTGTATTAAACTTAATACATATACAAGGAGGAGAGTAAATGTAAAGAAGCAGAAAACGTGGAGTGCAGCTTTCCTTCACAAGAAGTCTCCCAACCCATCTGAGAGACCAAAATTTTGTGGTTGGTCTTCTCTGTTCTCAAAGATCCTGTCTGGGATCTGTGTCTGGAAGAAAGCCTTTTCCTTGGTTTTAATACTGATTACCTTTTATACTAGTTAAAAACTGATAAATCTATTAGTGCCTGGCACAAAATAGTGCTCAGATCTGCATAAAGCACTGCCCTGACTCCTTGTTTCAGTGCAGCGAGTTGATCGGATGCACCATTAAGCAAACACAGCTGATGTTTCTGGTCTCTGTATTGCTGTTGGGAGGAAAAGGTTACAACTGGAATATTTTGCAAGAAGGTAATAATTTTGCTCAAATTTACCTTACAGGTGGGAATATTAAGAATGTTTGTGTGAGGAAACTCTATTTACTATGCCTAGTGTTGTCCATCCTCTGCCTATTTTGACAAGTGAAATCCCTGTGTAGAGATAAAAACTCACAAATTTGTTTGAGCCTCTTGTTGAGAGAGAGACGCCATAAAAGCACAGCCTTGGGATAAGTTACACATGCACGAAGCCATTTTATATATTGAGGCAGGCCGTGGGGTCCCCCTCACTGTTCTCTGGGACAAACTCAGCCTGATGGAACCTGTCCCCCCAGTGTCTCTGTTGCCTGGCATTGTTAGCAAGGTAATGACATAAATCTGCTCTGCATTTTGGGCGTGATTTAGTGGTTGTCCGGGTTCCCTGTATGTGTCAATTCACACATATTGCTTATCTCATGGGGTGCATATGTTTTCATATGCAGATTCCCACTCCTAAGCAGGGGATTTAATTTCTGAGACACATGGGCCTTTAGACCCAAATGCAGGTGCCCATTCCATTTGTTTCAGCTTGTCCTGTCAACTCTGGCAAAGCTATTAACTATATGAGTAGGGCAACTTGGTGCAGCCTATGTAAAAAAAATTTTGTCTCAAGACTACTTTTAAATTCCTGATTGTAGTTCTGGGCTGTATATGTTTATATACATATACACAGTTCTATTTTTTAAGACACAGTTCTATTGTTTTTAGGAAGTGCTTAAAGATATCAGTGGAATTAATTAGTGGAGTTAGCAGAACAAACAACTCAAAGAGCATTGTATTGGCATTTGCTGACTGTCTTGGTCATACTTTGCTGGCCTCAAGTCCTTCCACTGCTTTAACAAAATCATTACTAGCTGTATTCCTTACTACCTAGTGTCCTAGTTATTTAACAGATTTAGTACCTTGGCATAATACATGGAAAGTTATCTTCTAGTAGCAGTGCACTTTTACCTGTAGAATATATTTCAGTTTTGGTGATAACCCTCAAGTGAGCAACTTCTGAAGCTTTGGTACTTGTTGCAATACATGAATTATGAAACTTCCCTGAAGTAATTTTTGGATAAATAACCCACAATAATGCCCCAAAAGAATTTTCTGTCACTTTTAGAAGCTAAATCAATCAAAGCTAGAAGTCTTCTGTCAAACTCAGAAACAATCTTCTCTCTCATAGGAGCTTGATTATTGTACAAACCCTAGTTGTGTTTTCCTTAAAATCAGGTTCTCTCACACTGAGGTGCACCAGGTTTATCTGCCTCTTGTTAAGAGGTAGTACAATTTGGATGGCAGCTTGAAAGAAATGCAGAAATGCATAAAATGTATCACAGTTCCCCTGAAAAGCATCCTTGGTTGCCTTATGGCAATGGATGCAACCTTCTAGGTCTGTAACAGTGCATCATTCAATGCCAGAGATTTCTGAATCAATTTGGCACATGTCAACTTCTGTCCAAATCTTTACTCTCCCTACTAATGAAAAGGATATCTGAAATTTTTTGGGCTGACAGTTAGCTTCTTCTCTGTAACAGACTTTGTAACTAGCACAGATGACAGTCCATTCTCATTTAACTCAGTTTTGTTCAAGGGGTGAAAGAGCATTTATAATAACTGATAATTTGTGACCACTGTGCCTATTTACTTGCACTGATGATTACAGTTAGAATAATTCTGGATAATATTTTATACTGGTTTGCAACTATCTTTTAGAAAAACTTGATATTGAGCCCTCCTTATTTCCAAGTTTCAGAATCATATTAACGAGCCTGTGGAACTACCAAAACAATTTTGTGATGCTTTGTAGACTGGTGTTTTGATGCCCAGTAAAAATGTAGAGTGAACTGTAGTTCTTGATAAAGAAAAGTATCAAATTTAATGAGAAACCTGGACAATGTGGAAAATGAAACCTGTTCTCTGAGCAGAATCCTAGAAACTTCCTATATATCAGCTGAAGTTTGATATCTTTTCTTCTAGATAAATGGTTAGGAAAATACTTGGTTTTTTATAATTATTTTGGTAGGGTTTTTTTAATTTTTCTTTTTTTTTTTCAAAGTGGGTTTTTTGTCATTGTTTTTTGTAGGTTTTCTGTAGATGGTGGTTTTTTAAAACTATGTGCCTTCCCAGTGCTTTGCAATGTGTTTTGTCATTTAACAAAGCCAGGCCTTTTTTGGATGTATAGGGCTAGCCATTATGGTTGTCATGCTCCCTATTGATCACCACTGCATGTGGGTCAACATGTTTGTGTTCTTTTTTGTTTCTCGTGCTGTCTGAGTTCATTCATGCTTGATTACTCTCCTTAGCTTTGATCTATGGCAAAAATGACAGTAAAAAGAAAAAGTGTTCAATAAAATCACCAATAAAATGCAAATCATCAATAAAGCAATATTTTTATTTTAAAGAAAATGTATAAAAAATAAAATGTGCCTGAATGACCTTGTGCAACTATCAGTCTCCCTTGCTCAAGTAGCTGTCAGCTGTATTTCTTTCACTCCTGATAGGCATTAGACTGTGAGCTGAAATTGTTCAGAGGTGCTTCCCATCACATGTGGACTTACCCCTTCTTTTATGAGAAGTTCTACATTCTTCATGTTGATATACAGAGGTCCTCACCTCAGAGGCAGGAGTGACCTCTTGCCTGCTGAGTGGGCAGAGACTGTGGGGCTGCCAGGGACTTCTGTGATTCCCTGAGCCACTCTTCCTTGGGTCCCAAGGTGGGAATGACCCAGGACAGAGTTTTCATATGGAATTAAAATTTCTGGTTTTTAACCAGAAAGAGATGGAGATTCATATGATGACCATATGTGAGCAGCCAGTCCCCTGTATCTCTGAGGGCTACTGCTGCAGAGCCTCTGAAGTGCTTTGTCTGAAGCACTGTGGGGGAAACGTGCAGGCAGCTGATCTTGGCCATGTGTGTGCACGTGTGTGGGTGCATGTGTCTTCTCCTCGGAACATTCACTTCCCAGCATTCTTAACTGCCTGTGCTTTAGCCATCCTCCTCATCACTGTTCATGGGTGACACCTCACTCCTGTCATGGAGGTTAGATCACCTTGGTGTAACATAGTGATACACAGAGAGGAGACCTCAGATTTGAAAGGCCGAGTTACATGGTTGAATCCAGTCAGAGATATTAGAACAGTGCTTTTGAGCTGATTCAGCCTAACAATTTTAATTATTAATATTCCATTAGTTACCCACAATTTTAACATCTGATCTCTGTCAAAACTTGCCTAGACATTTTTACACAGTGCTTCTTTCTGCTTTATGATCTTCCTTTGTGGTGACAAACACCTAGTCATTTTGTCATGTTTGTCCCTGCAGGACTACGCCTATGTGAGGCAGATGAGTATGAACTAATCCAGACATCTGATAGTATACTCTGCTTGGAACCAGGTGGCACAGGGGCAGGGGCTACTGCTGTCCCTGGGATGCTCTTGTGGGTGCCAGCTCTGTAGGACAGCCTGGGGCAAAGCAGTGCAATGCCCCATGCTGTAGGTAACAAGTGTATTCAAAGGGTCAAGGGGCCACCTGATGGTTTTCACTGTTTCCCTTTGTTTTTAAGCACTTCTGGCCACCTTTACCTGCCTGGACTAGTCTGTATTTCGAGACACACCCTTTGCTGAGCAACTTTTCCCTTGCAAAAATTTGGAACATACATTGTCTCCTTAGCTTTCAACAGAAGAATTTTGAGAAGAAGGATGGCCACTGAAGTGGAAGTGTGTCAACTCTTCCTGTGCTAGCTGCAGGAAGAGTGAGAAGTCTGACTGTATGTGTGAGAATTTAAAAAAATTGGAAAAAACCCGATGGTGCACCTAGATTTCAAAGTCAGCTCTTCTAATCATATCAGGCTGACTCATGACTAAGCACAGCAGAAAAGGCTCATCCGTTGTACCAGCAAGACAGCTTTTGGATCTGTGAGTTTAACTAGACCAGCCTCATGATGGACACTCATCTCTAGCCCTTGATTAACTTGGCCAGCAAAGTAGAAGGAATTGAGGTTAGAGGCAACTTCTCTGGAGACAGTGCTGTCCTAGAGAAGCTTATGCTGCCTGTAGAATAGCACTGCTCCTTACTGGAGCAATAGCAAAATCTCAGCTCAACTTCTGTTACACTAGGCAGGAAGACACCCAGCGGCTGCTGAGTGCTTCCTGTAGTTGTATTTCACCATTCCTGTATTGTATGGATGCAGCATTAATAACCTGACTCTGTTTGTCTGAGGAATCAGCATCCTAAGACTGCCTCTCTGTGGCAAGAATCAAGTAGTAGGTACTGAGAGGAACAGTCAAGACAGAGCTTGGACAACAAGTACATCACACTGACTTCCATTCAAGTCATACCGTCATGAAATGGGTCTGCTTCTGTTTGAATGACGGTCATTTGCAGTGAAACAATCACATATCCAGGATACTGACCTTTCTGGTGGAGAAAGTTGACACCTTAACCCAACATGGTTTGTATACTGCCCAAGAAAGTAGTTCATCCTCTTGCTTACTGTGTTAAGTAAAGCACACATGGGACTGGGCTGGTGCCCCATCACTGATGAAGGCTTGAGGTTATGCTCTGCATTGCTCAGGGCCTGAAACAGTCCTGCTGTACCCATAGAGCTGCACAAATAAAGGTAAGTGTGATGAAGAGCACATAGGAGAAAACATACTGAAGTAAGGCTCTGCTTTCTGAATGTTAGTCAATATTTTAGCCTCTGGAAAATACTTTTGGAAAAGACCTCTTTTGCTTGAGTCTGGAAAAGACCTCTTTTACTTGAGTCTTTTTGTAAGTTTGTGCCACTGAGACAGCTGCTTTTTCACCTGCCTTCCTCCCTCTCTCTGCTCCAGTAAGGTGAACATTACTTTACTTTCAAAGATGATCAAAATAATACATATCTAATAAAAACTTGTTTTCAGCTTGTGCTTGCATTTACCATCTTCTTCTTCAGTTTTAGATGCCAAGAGGAACTTGTCTACACTTTGAGCTGTACAACTTAGTCTAATAAAAGATACCACTACCACTGCAATTCTTTACTGAGAGCCTCATTCGTCTGAATTCCACTGGAGCTGAGACTTGTTCTGTCTTCTTTTGGGTCACAGCTCAAGTAAGGCCTTTGTTTGAGTAATGTCCAGTGAAACGAAAAAAAAGCCTTAGTCAAGCACAACCTTCTCCAAGCACTTAAATCTACTGGCAGTTTGAAATGACAGGTGTGCAGCCCCCTCAGTTCTTGGGCTCACTGATGACTAGCTATGTGTTGACAGCCTGAATGATCACTATGGGCATTGAATGTTGGTTGTCCTTTAAAAATCTGTTGAAGCTGAAGTGACTTTAGTCTGATGTATTAAACTATTTGTCACCCTGCTTTGGTTCACAAGTTGGGAATTTCTGAGAGCTGAATAGTAAAATATAGAGAAGATGGGCTGATAGTTTAATGTAAATGTGGGGGTGTGTGCATAAATACATTTAATCACAAAGAGAAAAGAAAAAAATGAGAGAGAAGACAGCTTTTCATTCTCCACTGTGTAGCTGTAATGTATCATGTCACACATGCTCTCTGGCACTTGAGAACAGCAAAGATGACAATGTTTGTGGGGTCTTGGCAGCTAAAAGAGCCCGGGGCTCTGCTCAGACCCCTATTCCAGCCTGTGGGGTCATGGCTGCTTGGATCTCAGAAAACTGGAACCAGTAGCTAAAATGTCACAGATAATGGGATCAAGCTACAAGATGCTATTTCCTCAGGTGTGTGTGATTGCATCTGCACAGACAGCTGAGCTTAGTGCCAGCACTGGTTTGGAGTTGTCTGCCCTGCTGGCATAGCATAGTGTCTGAGCCAGAAAGCGGCTCCATGGCCCTGTTTTCTGGTGGGCTGTGCTGCATTTTGGTGACTGGAGCTGGCTTATGTTTGTCTTTCTAGCAAGCAGTAGAGAGGAATTCAGATCTGTCTGCACTTGTTGGAGCAGATGTATGTGCCCTGTGGCTGTGGCTGAATCTTTTCCCTATAAGCCTTGTTCAGTCAGATTAAAAAGACTTGTTTTCTTATGTGGATCTCTGCTTTGTTCTTCTTTCAGCTTTGGATAAAATCTGGTTTGGAATAGGCTAGCTGAGAGTCCCTCCACCTGTAGAGCCAGTTCTTCTACTTGATCCCCTCTTCATGTCCTGTGCAAGCCTTTAAATGGAATTTCAGTATACTTAACACTATACCAACATAAGGCCTCCTAAGTAAGTGAAACTGGAGCAATTCTTACCTTAGTCCAAATGGTAGAGGGATTGTGAAGCAGCTCTTGTAAAGTCATATTTCTGGATCTGATTTCAGTGAATCCACAGACCTCTTTTTAATTTCTGTTTTGTTACATTTCTCCTTCTTCAGACTCTCAGCAGTACAGGCCCAGGAAGTCTAATGGGCCATGATCCACTGTGTAGGCTGCCTGCAACTGTGGTAGCTGCTAAATAACCTACATAAAACCTTTCACAGATTGCTTATGTTAAACTTCAGGGATATATTAAAATAGGGATCAATGGATTTAAACTTGTAGCGTGATGTGGCATCTGGCCTAATTGTGATGTTGGGAGTCATATGTTGGATGGTGGATATGGTGGATAAAGACTGGAAGGCAATGATGAGTGTGGGTGCTCTGTGTCCTTAGGGTAACCTTCCCAGGTAGCTTGAACAATTTGCTCTAGTATTTAGCTGCTAAAGGGCATCCTTGAGCCTGGCTGCTCTGTGTGCATATCCAAATAGCAACCAATATCCCCCTTCTGTTGCTTTTTTCAGTTTCTCAAAGCTGAGTAAACTTCCAAGGCCGTGACGTTTCCTTTGCCATTGAAATACAGCTGCCTCTGACAAGTTAATTTCACATGCATAACTGAAGTGTGAAGGTGGAGATAGAGCACTGTTTCTTTTAATTTCATATTTGTAAAGTCTTGTTGTATTCATTGATGTTATATTCTCTGACATAATGCTTTTATTTTCTGAAACTGGAGTTTGATGACTGCATTGTATGTATTTCACCATTATCTGTCCCAGACCTGCAGTGTAATGCATGTAAGGCATTGTTCAGGCAAGTGACGCTAGCTAAGTATAAGCATATCATACCACTGTAAACTACTCCTCAGACTGTCACTGCAGAAACACTGGTGATGGTTTTCACCTAGCTCCTGGGTGAAAAGTATTATACCTTTGTAAGGAGAATGCATCAGCCCAATACATTGCTATGGTTTGGTAGCTGACACTGAATAACCCCACAACTGAAGGAACTGCATTTTTTTCTTCATCCACTGCTTTGTGTGTAAGAAGTGCCCAGGACACTGAAAAGACACCAGTTCAGGGAGAATTTTAATAAGGAAAACTTATGAGCCAATATATTTAAAGTGGCAATGAAGAATAAATTTAAGGTGAAATTGTAGTTGTAAAATCCAACACAAAAGCTAATAAAAAAATACTTAAGGGGAATTTTATTGGTACAGGATTACTTTCTTACAGATAAGATAGTCAAATTGACTGCAAGCAGCCAATTCTTCAGTTACATCTCCTTATTTTAAAATCTTCAGCTCTTCTGGTTTCTTTTCCTGTCTTTGATGTATTACTTGAGGAACCAATCTTGCCAATGCAGTTCACTTGCCTGAAAAGGATGTTTACTTTGGCTACTTGTTGCGCAGTTTCAGAAAACTGCACTTTAAGTTGCAGCACATTTTTCCTCCTGTGGCAAGTTGTCTCTGTGGCAGGATCTTTTATAAAGACCCACAGATGTGCAAGGACTGGGAAGAAACTCTGCAAGGGTCTGAGTGTGAACTTGTAGCAAAGCTGCTTGTTGTGAAACACACAGCACAGAATGGCTTTGTGTGCATAATAGTGATCCTCTCCTTGACAAAACATTCTTTCAGGACAATTTTTTTAGTCTTGTATTCTGAAAGTTTAGGAGACCATTTATTCAGCTGCATGTGTAAGTTCTCCCTGAGAAGGCAGAACGATGTACCTTCACAGACTTGAAGCCTAATAGTGTTAGTCACCTTCTCTGACTGCTGTGAAGGAGGGACAATGTTTATCCAGCGGTTCCTGGTTTGGACTCATATCTTCTGGCTGGACTGTGCAGGGTCAGTGTGTGTCAGTGCAGCACCATGAAAACAAGAATATCAAAATCTGGTGCTGTGATAGTCTCAGAGGGTCACACCAGTGGTTATATCTGCTGCAGCTTAAAGTTTTGATTGGTCACGGGTTGAATTTTGCTCTCTATTCTCACCTGCTTTGAGGTTTGAGGTGTGTAGGGGACACCTGCCTGCAAACAAGCGGTGGTTTGTACTAACAGCCATTAATCCTGTTTGAACTAACAGCAAGGGAACAAAAAATAATATCTGTGTGTAATTCTACAGGAAATTTTATCTACCACAGGTTAAAGCATGTTGCTGACTACAGGTAGTGAAAGCACTATTGTTTGAGCAGAAGCTGAGTGGCACACAGTTTGGTGGGAAACACTCTTTAAACAACTTAAGGCATTACCAGTTGTGAATCATTATTGCAGTGTGTATTTTTAAAGCTATATGAGACAAATTCCTACTTGGAAATATAAATAGATCCCATGGCTGCATTTGTTCAGGGCAGCTGGCTTTGAGCCTTTGCAATGTAAAGAGGATGTTATAAGGCAGAACCCCTTTGGCATCTTATTTGTTTTAGTTCTTCCTCCTGCTATTGATTTTAAATCTTAACACCTGATTGCTCCTATCAGAGTCTGTGTTTTTCTGTGATCGTAGTCAGACCTTTTGATTGCTTAAATAGAGCAGATGTATTGAGGAACTAGGTTTTCTAAATGATAAGGAACAGCACATTTCAGAGCAAATCAAACAGGAGCCTTCCTGTCACTAGCATTTGGGCATGTTTTCAGGTAAAGCACAGGATGTATATTACCTTACCTTGACCTCGAGTGCTGGGGAGGGATGGAAGTTTTGTGTCTGCAAAATCTGTGAACATAAGCAAAACAGCGATGAGTTAGGAATAGTGTATATCTTTCATAGCATGTGCTCTCAGAGACCACTGCTTCTACTTGATGAGTTTTAGATATATCTGAGCATCTTTTAAAACACATTCTAGACTGAAAAAAAGAGAAGAAAAAAAGAAAAAAAGAAAAAAGGGAAATTATTAAAAGAAGAGTTGAGGGAATTATATAGGATGGATGTGGTAAGGTTTTGTGGCTGGGTGATCTCTAAATTGCAGACAGAAGTGTCATATGAGCTGATCAAAAGACTTGTCTGGCCCTGTCTTTACCTATTCCATTGTTTCTGTCTGCCAATTCTCCTTTTCCTCTCCTCTTATTGTACAGATGTCTCTTCAGGAGGAAAAAATGGATTATATTTCTATATTTCAATATATATATTGGATTATATTTCTCTCTGCTTCTAAATAACTTTCAATTGTCCTAATTGCTTCTGGAGGCAATGGAAAGTTTGAAAACAATTGTGAAGGAAAGAGGTTGAAGAAAAATGCTTTTCTGAAGCTGAGGTACTTTGCAGGGAGAGTTTGCTGGATAAAACAGATGGGATAGCAATACAACTCATGTTCTTTAATTCTGGTAGTATTGCCATTTTCTTTTGACTGCTTGTATGACATGCTTATTGTGGGACCTTTCCCTCTAAGAGACAGTCGTTACAGCTAATAAGAGAAACTCTGGTTCTGAGAAAGCCACACTCACCCATGTACTGCAGGGGGGATGTGGATGATAGAATAGTTTTTCCTGATTCTGGAAATCAAAATATCTTCTTTGCAGTTCATGCAATGGTAT
The DNA here is from genome assembly GCA_013399455.1 of Anthoscopus minutus. NCBI lineage: Eukaryota > Metazoa > Chordata > Aves > Passeriformes > Paridae > Anthoscopus > Anthoscopus minutus. The sequence goes on from VWYI01042079.1 coordinate 16,030, forward strand.
TTTTTTGTTTGGTCTTTTTTTTCCCTCAGTCAACACACTTAAAAAAAGGTTTCTTTCAACATTTCTTCAGGCAATCATATCTTGGAATATTGCAGCATCCGGATTTCACATCACTAGGTTTATTTATGCTCCTACGGATTCCACATCACTAGGTTTATTTATGCTCCTACTTGGAAAGAGGAAAACCCATGCTATCTTACCCAGTACATATTTCATTGTGTTGAGAACTGCATCTTAAAACTGATGTGCATTGAAACTGAGGATAGCAGAGATGGTAGAGCAAAAGTTGTGTCAGAAGAGAGAAGGGAGAAGTAAACTGGCCAGCAGCGTTAGCACAATATTTACATGGTTGCAGTGACCTGAAATTAAGAAATTCAGCCTGAGAGTAATCTAAGTTTAGGTATTCAGGGATTTGCCTTGATAGTAAGACAGTAATAGATCAAAATTATAATAAAGACTAGATTTTTCTGAATTCTTAGGATAAATGTTTTCCAGCACTTCACCTCAATCTCTCAAACATGATCATGTTAAAATCATTAAAAAATACTAGGAAAATGCAAGTAGTGGAATTTTTTTCTTAAATCTGTATGTAGATATAAATTGAGATTAAAAAAAAGGGGAAATTGCTGAAAACGAAAAGGGAGAGGAGTGATTGAAAGTTGTGGGTATTTGAAAAATCTGTAACTTGTAATTTATTCCATTACACTATAGGCAGTGTATCTATAAAGAAAAAGAAAAAAATCTGTATGTAATGATATCTCTGTGTAGCCTCTATGAGAGGGGAGACTACAAGTAATATTAACAATTTTCTAGCAGGTGTGGTGAGCCAATTAAGCCTTAGTTCTTTTTGTTGTCATTCTATGGCTACTGCAATTTGGGGTTACTGATGGAATAGACATTCGCTTCAATTTCTTCATTTTCTGTTTAAATAGTTTAGTCATGATGCATCTCTACAGAAACATGCAAGTAGAGCAGCCACTATTAGTTAAATATATCAGAAATGAAGATTAAAAACAGCAGTGTGCTTTTTGGCATCCTTTTTGTGTGACAGAATCCAGGCAGACTGATGACCATGACAGAAAATTGTTTACTTACGCCAGAGAAAGTGAAAGTACAAGGTTTTATTTAGTACACAGAGCATTTTATGTTAAAATCAGATGTCTGAGGCATAATAAGATGTTCTTCCACATGCAATACCTCCACAGAAACAAAACACTCAAGCTCTAAATTCCCTGAAAGGTTAGTTTATATGAGGTTATTTCATATTTGATTAGGATGCTGATTCCTCTTTTTATTCTAAGGAGAAAAAAAAGATCTGTTTTAATAAAAATGTACTTTTCTAAAAGCTGTCTGGTTTTGGTCAAGATACCCTACATAAGACTATAATTGTTCCAGGGGTAATAATACTGTGTTCTGGAGGTTCGTTTGACTAATAGATGTGACGAGAAATGAGGCTATAGCACCCTGGGAGTCTGTAAGGCACAGGAGAAAGCTCTAACAAGGCACTCATGTATCCTGGAGTATGTAATTATTCTGTCTGAATGCAGTTAAAGGATTTAATTAGTATACAGAAGGCAGCATGGCAATGGAGTCTTTCTCACTATAGATTTTTAATAAGCCCAGAATAATGAACTGTCTTCAGGAAAATATTATCATAAAATTTATTTCCTGTGAAAAATTAAGGAATTAAGACCGTGTGACCCTGGGGCTTTCATTTTAACATGTTTTAAATCCCTCAGCAAGGTGTATTTTTCACTCTTTTTTTATTTATGGATTTTTTTTAAATCTCTTTTTATTTTCTTTTTAGAGTTTCATGGTCAAGACCTTGGATATTTTCTCAGACACTCCTCAGTTAGCCTTTTTAATGTCAGTTGTGCCTGTGGAGCTCTTCTGTTGTGGATGCAAAAGTGTGTATCATGTTGCTCTTTCTGGGGAAATGTCTCCTCCTTTCCTGGGGAGCTAGAATATGATCCTGTTGTTGTACTGGTTCAGCCTCATCCCAAGGGTGTGTGAATGCTGGAAGGGAGAACTAACAGGTCTGCATTGCCTCCTAAGGCCCACAGGACTGGTAGCCTCTTGGGATTGCTACTGTTTGGGCGTCATGGGAAGCACCGACTCCTTTGAAGAGGTAAAAGTTTTGTTTCTGAAAGGTGGTTTTTGGTAGAAATGCTGTCATGCTCTGCCAGAGGAACTTGGTGAAGGCTCTGATGCTCCTGATAGCAGCTCTTAATAGCAGCAAGGTGAGGCTGAGTGAATCACTTGCACCAAGATAAAAATAAAAGTTAAATAGACACTAGAAGTCTGAAATTTTTCAGGAACAGAACCCCAGGTTCTCATTTGGTTGTGGGAGCAACAGCCAAAAGAAGAAATCTTTGAGAAGGTGCAATGTCTTGAGATTGTTCAGGTTTTTCTTAAAGGGTGAGGAAATTCATTCAAATGCCAAGAGAAAAAGAAAGTAGATAATCTGGATTGCAGAGCATAGAGCGAGAAGTAGTACCACTCCTGCACTGGGCCGTAGATGTGAGACAAAATGCCTGGGGATGTGGTGAGGGGTTTTAGGGCCTGCTTGAACAAGCATTTGCCAGGAGGGTCATTAGCAGCCTGCCCTGGGCAAGAAGAAAGGTTAAATGACCTCTTGTAATCCCTCCCAACCTGTCACTGTGTCATGCAAGAATGAGTAGACATGAGGTGGGAAGAACCCTTTTGTGGTATTAGGGAGTGTAGAACTGACTCAGAGTCACCTTTCTCCTAGTGTGGGAGTGAGTGTTCTGTCACTCTCTGCAGGATCTGGAAGTCCCATCCTGCAGCTTTATGTCCTTTCAGAGGCTTTCTTAAAGCCTGGGATACTCCCTTTCTCCTGTGGGGGAAATGCTGCACAAGGCACATCCTGGCAAGGAATGTCGCTGGCAAGGAATGGGGGCTTTGAGCCTGTGAGTGTGGAAATTCTGCAGATAAAAGATGTCCAGGAGCAAAGAGGGAAAAGAAACTTTTAGCAATTGTATCACAGTGCTGCTGTTTTGAACATTTCAGTAGAACCAGTCTGGTGTAGAGGCTCTGCTGGTGCATAGGCTGTCAGCAGTGAGGGCGCTGGGCAGATGCTGGCGCTCTGTAGCTGCCCTGCAAGAGACGTAGCCCGGCTTCTCTGTGACTCTGGCTTCGTTGTTTTGCTCTTTATGAAAACACAAGAAGGAACATCTTTGTAAATGTATTTTTATTTTCTAGCAAGTAAACAGAATTGTATCTGTGTGTAAAAAGGACATCTTGATGCTCCATGTCCACTGTTAAAAATTTTGGTATTTGTGACTGACATTCATGGATTGTTATGGCAAGTACAGCCCCTTTTTAGGAAACAACTCGCAGATACCCTCAGTAGAAAACTCGTCCTCTGAGCTATTCAGAGACTGATATTTGGATAAACCTGTGGAACAGAGGATCAATTTGTGAAATAATTCACTGAAGTAATCCCCATGAAAGACATTAAGTACCTAGTAATTTTTCATGGCTGTCTTGATACACCTTTATTTTGATAAATGCCTGTTCACCTGAAAATCATTTTCAGCTGAAACTTTTGACAGACACAAAGTCTGGGTAGTGTTAGTTGGTTTGTGGCTGCTCTTGAGACCTACCCAGCTTCTGTTCACAGTAACAACAGGGTGCACGCTGCCTGAAAATGCTGAACATTTTAGTTTTCATAAGCTCTACTTTTTTTCTATTACCTTTTCTTTAGAAACTGTCACAAATTAACCCAAGTAACAATATGTGGAAACAATTTTTCATGAGGCTTCCTCTCAGCCAGTTAGCTGTATGTCGTCAGTGGCTTCTAGCATTGCTTCTCTCTCCTTTACATGTTTTCCACAGCAGCAGTTTGACATGGTGCACCCTCTTAAAAGAGTCACAGCCTGTAAAAACTGAACCTATCTCTTAGATAATAGTGTTGCTTTACTACCTCCTGCTCCTCCCAAGGACCTCAAATGTGCTCACTTTTAATCCTAGCTATCAAAATGGAAGCAATGGTCACAGGAAAATTCAGTTTATTTTCATGAAGTAGACTTGTATGTTCTGGATGGGAATAGGGGATATTTTGTTATCTGCGTATAGGAATGTGTGATTGTGCTTCTTTGGACTCAATGAATTGCTGTCAGGGTGTTAGTAAAAGCTAGAGCTAAGAGCGGAGGTCCCTCCTGACACCAGCTCTCTGCTTGCTGCTACAGATGAGGCAGTTTCTTAAGGCTGAGATGGATGAAAAGAGGAATATGTAGGACCACCTGTGTCCTACAGGGAAGAAACCATGTTTTCAGAGACAAGTTTAAACAGAACTTGCACAATAGATGCTAATTAGCTGTCCTAGAAAGCTCCCTTATGACGAAGGCCCATTCACCTTTGCCAGCCTGAGACATGGCAGTGCCCAGAGTTTCACCCTGGCACTATGTGCTGCCACTGAGCAAATCCTCATGGCTTCAGGTGATGCAGATGCACAGGGATGTTTCTCTCTGTGCAACTCTGCTCTGCATTCAGCCAGGATTCTTCCCATTGAGGCTGTCTGCTCATGCTTTTGGATTTATTTCAACTCTGTCAGGCTTTCTTTTCTTTCCTCTGTTTCTCTTGGCAAGACACAGATGCATACAATTGTGTTTCAGGCCACTCTAAAATCCTTTTATTTGCAACTGGTCCCCAGAAAAAATACCTGAATTCCGAGTTCGGGTTTATATTTTGTTGTTTTTTTTCCTTAGCTCAAGTCTTAATTTGTCAAAGATCTGGGACATAAATACCCTTGATTAAATTACCTTGATTCACAAAGGATTTTTTTTTTCCCTGAATGGATTGAAGAATGATGATCAGAGACCTATCATCTCACAAGATGACAAGGTCTTTTTGGCCTCATGAATGGAAGAGAGCTTGAATGTAGCTAATTTATATCACAGAACATACTCTCCAACTAACTTGAATGAAATGTTAGATTAATTCTTACCGTTGCTTTTTATTTAATTTATATCACAGAATATGTTCTCCAGCTAACTTGAATGAAATGTTAGATTAATTCTTACTGTTGCTCTTTATCTGCTGCATCAAATATCCTGAGTGGGTTTTAGTTGAATTTGCTCCAGAGAAAGCCTGAGCGAAAGAAATTGAATTATGCTTGGTTTGGTCTTCAAACTCTGAGCTGATCCTAGTTCACTTGACATTTCTTTTTGGTGCTTTGAGGACTTTTTAGACCTTCAAGCAGGTAATGTAGTTGGCCTGAGCTTGCAGCCGTGTTTTCTGATGAGAGGAATACTTTCATCTAATTCCAGCAGAACACTTGCCTACCTTTCCTATTCTAAGATTATGAATAGTTTCACTGCGGTTGTTGGGACTATTGGCAGGCAAAAAGCTGTAGGCATGCTGCAGGCGTGCAAGTCTTTGTATGGTTTAGAGACTATACCTTTGTGCAATTTGATAAACATTTTAAGTTTGTATTGATTTTAGCAGGATTTGGGGTTTTTTTGACTGTTTCTGTAATATTTCCTTGTAGCAGGAAAATAAGTAGTTTCATGTGTTACAATCTATTACTAGAGTGGTCAGCATTTGTAGCAAAATTGCAGAATGCTAGGCAGTAATTATTCCTGAAGGTGCTTACATACTTAAGAAAGTACAACAAAGGTCATGGAAAGGAAGAGAACGCAAAATAAACTTTTTGACCTTATCTGTTCTACTCTTATAGTGGTAAAAAGTCCTTCTGACTGTTAATTGCCAGTCTAGCTCAAAGAAGAATAAAACTATGAACAGAAAGTCACCCATCCAAGCTTGAGGCACAGCCACTCAGTACAAGCTCTGTCAAAGAAGAAAGTGCTGCAGCACACAGCGGCAAGAAAAATAATGCCCCTTTATTTTGTTTCTTTGTTTTGTTTATGCACCAGAAATGTTATTTTAAAGGGCTAAACAAGTGAAAATAATTCTTTTTGAACACACCCACGCTGACACTATCACTCTGAGACAGGCCAGGATGGAAAAGGAAAGCCTTCACTGCTTTGAGGACAAAAATGGGCAAAGGACCTAAGCTGTCCGCTCCAGATTTCATGTATTTTTATTTAAGGATTTTTTGAAGAAAGGAATATGAATTGAGAGGGAAAGTGATTGTGAAAGACAATTACATATCAGTAACTTTCAGGTGGTTTCTTTTTTCTATAGGTACAGAAATATGTTCAATTGTACTTCATTTAATTTTTCTTTTTGTTTAGAGAGATCTGTGCTTTTATAGCTTATATATAGATACATATATATATACAAAAATTTAAATAAAATTGGAAAATACATGCAATATTCTTGTTTTCTGGTTGGTGTATAAGACCTTGGAGTGGACAACAACTCTTACAGTCTGTTCAGTGGTACTGCTAGTAGGTGAGACCTTGTTTTGGGTCTCAGCTAAAGTGAAATTAAAACTCTATTGGGAACCAATGTTTTCCTTGCCAGCAAAGCTGAGATTTTATGTGGGAATAGTTTGCCTTTTGAAAACTTTGCTATGACAAGAACTTTGATCCTGCTTCATGGAAAAAATCACAGAGAAGTCCTGTAAGTTAGGAGCATTAATTCCTTTTTGTAGGCTGAGACAGCTAGCTGAGCACTTCTTCAGAAAAATCATAGAATGCTTTGTTTTTCTAAGCCAAGGAGATTGTGAAAGGCCTCTGGAAAACCGTGTAATGATTTAGATGAAAAGTCTGTTTTGTCTCATCCAGCAGGAAGTATGCTTATCAATGTGGCTGTTAAACTGTGAATTTTCTAGGAAGCGCTCCATGTACAAGTTGATGATCTTGATCCATAAAAGCAGGCTCTTAGACATGACTCATAAACTTGTCTGTGATTCAAATGTGTTCTTCAGTTTTGAATAAATGACTTGTCCAATGACCTAAATAGGCCCTGTCTATGCTTTTATCTACATCCAAATAATGGGGTTAACCCTGTGATAGGTGTAGTTGCATTGCATGTGGTGGACTGCGGGTCAGCCTTACAGAGGCATGAGTAAATGCTGTAGCAGCAGACACAAATTCAAAGACTCTATTTATTAATATGAACATATATCTTCCAATTTTAATTCTTTAATTTTCTGGGAAAATTACCACAATGTTATCAAAAATAATTTCACCCGTGTACATGTAGTTGTTGATTAACAGACTTAATGACTTTCACTGTTTTTATAGCCTTCTAAAGTCTTATCTGTCTTCCTGGCTTTTGTGCTTTTTCTAGTCATTTAGAAAATACTGAAAGGAAGACAAAATAAGGGGTTTTGAGACAGTGAAGTGAGACAGCTGATTAGTCCTAAGGAAACTTCAAAGTTGATAAGAAGACTAGGTCAGGTTTTCAGTAATGACAAAGATAAATCATTCAAAAGGATCATTTGTTCTGTGGTGCAAAACATTTTACTGGAAGATTTATGAAATTTGTAAAAGAGCATGCTCAGGAACATTTGGATAAATAAATAACACACTGAAACTTGTATGTCTTCAGTTCATATTTTTTTCTTGACAAATGGAGAGTGCAATGCATTGTGAAGTTCTGAAGAAAGATTTTTAATCTTTTTCCATCCCTTTCCTTTCTGTGTGTAGGATTTTGTTTTCTTTCTGACAAACCTAAACATTCTTTTTGGTTTTGGATTAATGAGCTGCAAAGAATGGGACATGATAATGTCCTGTTTATTTTTTTTTCCACAGTGTGCACAGGCTTTTCACCATGTCAATCTGCACTTATCCACATTAATAATGTGATTTTGTGGGTTTTTTCCTTCTCAAACCACATCTCCACTTTTCCACCCATTGTGACTCACTTGAGACAGCCACATTTTTTAAATACCCTTGTTGATATTTTGCTTCCTCTCCCCAAGTGAGAGTGCAGAAACTCATGAATGTTCTTCTCTGCAAACCTGGCTCTTCTGAGTGCATCAAGCAGGAAGATGGGCAAAGTCAATATCTCTCAAATTACCCTTCAAAATCCACATTAGCAGGATTTTTCTTAAGGAATTTTCTTTGAATTTAAGGAGCAAGCAGCAGATCACCTTATCCACTGAGGCAGAATCTCTACGTAATAGAAGACTTATGCAATTCTTTAAAAATCAAGTATTTAAAATACGTATTTAAATTTGCCAAATACAACTACTTCCTTTGCATTCCCATCAACCTCCAATAATGTAGGTAGGTAGATTTTTCTTACTACAAGCTGATCTCCTTATCCCTCATTATCCCCACAAAGATTCTAAAACCAGACAGCAGATAAATGCATTAAAAACCCAGAAATGGCTCAGCTATCTGAAACTGGAAAGAAAACGTATGTGCCATCACTAACTTTTATTTTCTGTCTAGCAAAGAGCAGTTACGGTTTTTTTTTCCTGCCTTAATGGTTAATACAGTGTAAGGCATTAAAACTTCCATTGCAGACAGAACTCTGTTTCGAGTAAAAATACCTGCTATGGAAAAGCTTTAACATATAATTTCTAAGGTAATAATCACCTTCTTTGAGAATTGTGTCTTTGAAAGGATAGCACTCCCATTCCTTCATAACTCACTGCACTGCCTGTAGTGATGTCAGATCAGTACTGCCTTTATTTGAAAATGATTGTATCTCTGAGAAAAGTATTTGCCCTGTTTAATCACTACCTGTATGTGTTTTCATGCGAATTGTTTAGCACATAACATTAGATCGGGAAAATTATGTTTATGTTGACTGCTGCAACATCAGCATCGACTGGGCAACACTTATCTGGTGATCTGTACACATGCACAGGCACATGTCAACATCTCAGCGGTCACTTTGAGCTCCTTTTATCATCAGGAGAGGAAAACAAGTTAGAATGGTCAAGCACGTGTAGTGTTTTAGATGTCTACATTAGTGGTAGATGAGTTTCATTTTGCACGTTGCTCTTTCCTGGTATAGTTACACTGCAATACTGGGTTGTTTCTGCAGGCCACAGTTCACTGAAACACTTTCACAGCTTAGAATTAGGATATTGCTGTTTCTCTGCTGTGAGAAAATTTTTTCATACCTAAGGCTGTGAAATAAACATAGTTACAAAACTGAAGTTCTTCCCAGTTTGAGTTGTGTAAGTGGATATTGTGTGCAACCACGTGGCACCTGGCTCTAGGGATGGAGGAGCAGGCTGCTAGAGGCATCAGTGCTGCCTATATCACAAAGCCACTGTCCAGCAATCCGATTTGTGCAAGCCAGAGAGAAGAGCACATGAGAAGACATGGTTCTGCCAACAGGACAATGAAAGCTTTCTGACTCCTTCTCCTCACAGTTTCCCCACATCCTTCTGCTCACCACATCCTTCCCGTCTCCACTCTACTCTAAGCCTCAAGCTCTTGCCTCATGACTGGGGTGTCAAAACTAAATTCTGATGAGAACAACCACCTAGACAAGTTTTTTGAGGCACAAACCAGCCTTCAAACAATTTCCTTTCTTGTGCTCTTTCTAAATATTTTCTTATATCCTAATGTATGTGCACTAATTTGCAAAGCCTAAGATACAGGATATTTCTCTGGTAAAATCTAGCGCAGATGAGAAAGTTGCTGTGGCTTTAAGAGATATTATGCTCTGAATCAATTTATAAAGACCAGACTTGCATGATATGCACATAACTCTTTTCAGACAACTATCACAAAGTATTTCAAATATTTAGAAACGCTCTTCAGTACCTTTTCAGTACATGGAGTTTGTAAGGTATTAAAAAGCAGGCCAAAAAAGCTCCCTCATTCTATCTGCAAATGATTCAGAGCTTCTATAAGTGAACAGGCTTCTTTCTGCTCATAAAAGTGAGGCCATTCCCTGGAAAATGAGGAGCAGCACTTTATTTACATCACTTCTTTTTTTTCCCTATCCAGGCTTGCGATTTTATTCAATGGGATTTTTTAGTTTGGAGGAGTTCCTAGACTTAAGGAAGTCAAACGACTTCTTTTATAATAAAAAGGGTTGTCCTCATGTAAGTGTTTTACCAACAGCTGAACAAAGTGATGTTTCCACTTCTTATTTATTACTTATACTCAGTTTCATTAATTTTATTCTCTTGACAGTGTATGTTGCACTTATGTGGGAGATTTGTTGCAGGACTCCTTGCTGTATTGCAGACAAACCAGATGTAAGTCAGGAATCATTTCTAGAGAGATTCCAGCACGGCTGATCCTGCACTGGACTGCTTGCAGCAATCTGGGACGAATAAATCTCAGCGAGCTGGAGGATTGCAATGTATTAACACAATGTATCTGCAGTCACTGGTGTGTTTATGAAAACTGTGGTGTGAGAAGGAAGATAATTCAATTTGTGGAATAAATTGTACATTGTGTTCCTCCTCTACTTCCCAGCTGAGAAACAGCAGGCACACTCAATGTACATACAATTTGTTAGCCCAACCCCTTTCCTTCTTTTCTGATAGCTTGGCTTCTTTTTTATGTTCTTTCCTCTGCTTGTAATTTCATTTGTATGTGGTTGGAAATAATGTATATTTCACTAGAGGGAGGGAATTCACTGTGCAGTGTGTTGGGAAGAGAAAGGGGGAGAGAAAGACAAAGAAGAAAAATGTATTTACATGTCACCTGTACAAGAAGCTATTTTCTAAGCTATGGTGAGCACATAAGGAGAAAATAAGGAGAAACAGATTGTTGTTGCTTTTTGCCATCTGCTCAGTATGCCACAGATAGCTTTAATCAGCAGGGAGCTATTATCACCAGTTAAAAACTATACTCTCTTTAAATAGTCTCTCTCTCTCTGTGTTTCTTTCTTAAAAAAATATAGTATAACAAAAAAAGATAATTTCCACAATTTAAATATATTTGTACTTTTTTCCCTACTGGGCTGAGTTTTTGTGCTTGCAGAAGAGGCCCTGTCTCATGTCACACAGTGGGTAGTCTGTCCTTGACTGTGAGGGACTGTGAGACATTCTCAGCAGAGCCCAGCCAGCCTGGACATGGCTCCAGCTGCTCTGTGCCAACATGCCTTGGCTTGACAAGTGTCTGCATTGGGCTGTAGTGCTGCCACTATATAACTCTGTAGGGCCTTGCTTTTATAACCCTCCACCAACCTCCAATTTATGGGTGAGTTGTGCTGAGATCACCATGCAAGCACATTTCTGATCCAACCACTTCTGGAGCTGAAATTACCAAAAAGGGAGTATTAAGATTTATGCAACAGAAATGTTCATAAATCTGTTCCTCATTCCCTATTTTTATCTCAGCAGCTGCAGCAGGGACAGCTGCTGCAACAATGGATCTCTCTGTAGGTACTTCTTGCCATTTCCACTGAGATCTCCTCTTGTCCCATCAACACCTGTCTTCGTTTTAGAGGGACAGAGGTACTTAACTGCATGCTTGGGTAAGGCTGTAAATGCATTCTCTGGGACCTTAACTGCACTTGAATGTAGCTCTTCCCCCTGTTAATTCCTGTTGTATCTCCCTGAGGCTGTTCCTTTACAACAGGAATGACTCCATTTCAAATCAAACAACTTTTCCCTGCACCAAAAGGTCCCCAGCTTAAGATAACCAGCTTTTTTTTCATCTTTGCATGTATTGCTTCAGATGCACTGCTTCCCCAGAAATTTTAACCAAATTCTTGTGTAAACCTTCTCTTCTTGCTTTCCATGTATGCCTATTAAACTAGGAACATTAGTCTACCTTTCAGCAGATAATTTCTCTAGAGCAGCCACAGTTTATTTTACCATGTTGCAAGTGATGGCTACATCCCATTTGGAGAAATGTACAACTACAAGTAAGACATTTTTTGAATTAAAATGATACTAACTACATAGAGAAAGACAGAAAGGGTGGTGGCAATTGCTCAGTTTTTTGACAGAACCGGTCCCAGTGCCAGTTACTTTCTCTTCGAGGTTGGGATATCAAAACAAAACAAAAACCAAAACAAACAAAACAAAACGTGTGTTCATTTCTCCTTGTCCTTGTCCTTGTCCTTGTCCTTGTCCTTGTCCTTGTCCTTGTCCTTGTCCTTGTCTTTGTCCTTGTCTTGTATCTGTCACAAGTGATGGGGCTAGATGAAGAGAATTAAGGTCTAAAGGACCTTAATGTAGGTTGTTTTGGAGAACACGAATGGCTGTTTGATCTTATTTTTGTGGACTGGACCATTGGAGACCACTGATAATGTGGGCAAGGGCTTTTTTCTTAAATGTAATCCCACTCTCCATGTCTATTTTGACATTCATCAAAAGACATTGTGCCATGCAGCCAAAGTAAAGTTCTATACTAGTTGAATTCAGTGGAATGATTTGGTTTTCATAATGGCATGACTCTTGTCCCACTGGAACTTCTTTCCCAGAATAAATACTTTGTAAGGCTTTATTTTTTGATTGGTCTCCTCTATTCTAGGAATGACAACATCGAGGATTAATGAAGACTTGTGAAAACATATATTTATTAAATACATATTTCTATGAGATAAGGTTTTTAGAGACACTTGTCACTAAATATGTTGTGGATTTTCTCAGTATAGTTACTTACCATTAATTTTTTAATAAAGCAATATAATTTGCCAAATATGATATGAGTCTCAAGTATATTGACTTTGAAGCAAAATGAGGTTGCTGAGGAATTTGTCCAGTTTACAGGATGTCTATACTGGATAATTCTCAAGCTTCTTATTAACGATTTTTAATAAACATGAAACTAAGATTCTTTGATTGCAAACCACTATAAATGAATTGGTAAAGACCATTTTTTGAAGGAGATTCCAGGAAAATTAGTATATAATACATAATGACAGAAGGAAAAAGTATTCTGCTTTTGTTTATTCTTTAAGATATATGTCTACAGAAGACCAGGACCCAGGTACAAATGAGAGTAGCTGGAATGATCGTCTTGTATGGGCAACATCTGACACCAATGCACCAAGGTGGAAGTCAAGAATAGTTTTGGAAAAGAAACACCTTGGCCTTTAGCTGATGTGTGATGTCTCAGTGGCAAGTTTCCTCCTGTTCATGCAAACAGTGATTCTGTCTGTGAGGGATGTCGAAATGGTGGTAGAGCAACTGATTTGGAGAATCAGAACTTGGCTTTCACAAGGCAGGTAATTTTCTAGTCCTCATTCACAAAGTAGGTAACTCATCTAAATACTATCTTGTCACTTTTCTGTTCATCTTAGTAGACATGTTTAATTTATAACATATAACTGCTATATTGGATATGACAAATATTTCTCATAATGAATATGGCCATTTGGTGTTGCAAGGCAAAATGTCATCTCTGCTTTAACTAACTTACATACCAAGGTCATTTCCATTTTGAATAAATATATGACACAATGTATCTTTTACTTTTCAGGCTGTATGAGATACAGTAATGCCATGATGGCTGTTCAGCTTGGTTAGGCATTTCCTGATTGCATCACCATTTGCTGCTTCTGGAGGACCTGTAACTTTGGCTGACCAGTATGTGTAATTTATTCTGCTGTTTCCCTCAAGGGTGCTACCAACATGTGTGCTGTTGTTCACGTTTTCTTTCTTGTATTCAGTTGCAAGTCCTGCAATACAGATAGAACTAAAAATTAAAATAGCACTCTGCCTTGTGTCTGTTCTCCATTGCACATATCCCTGCTATTTCTTCTCATATGCTGGTAAGAGCTAGGTAAGGGCACTGTTGGGTAAAGGCCATGTGAGAGAGGTTGTCCATCCATTCTCTGAGAAAAAGGAGTTTTCCAAAATGGTACATTGCTTTTGTTTAGCAGATCTTGCCTCCATAGTCTTTTAAAAAGGATTATATATTATGCTACTGGTGTTAGCGGCCATCATATGTTTAGCTATTATTTTAAGGGTATTTGTGACACATGATTTTTTCCCCCTGGCATTACAGTCTCTTTGTTTGATTTTATTTGTTTGTTTCCATTGACAGTTGCTTTTTTAAGTTATGCTGTCTCTCAATAGATGCTAGAGGTGGTCACACTATGTAGAACAAGCACATGGCTGTGCTCCTGTGAATGAGTAGCAATGGTGAAAGCAACTCACTCTGTGCTCTTCCATTTAGGATAGAAAAGACCCTTAGAATCATTTGATCCACCAAATGTTAGGCTTTCTCCTGAGTCTCTGGGCTGGTTTGAAGCCATGCCAGCAACCATGTTTGCAGTGCCAGGAGGCAGCTGGAGCAGTTCTTTGGGTCTTATGGCTCAGGTAATTTTAGGACAGGCCTTTCAAGTTGATTCACCAAACATTGGTTCTTTTTCTGCTAGCATAAAGAACATGTTTCTTCAATAATGTATTTATAAGCCAGACTAGATTTTGTCTCCACATGAAACGTTAAAATATTAATCCTGCCTCTGTGTTAGAGTTGTATGTGGCTGTCAAGATCTTTAGGGCAGAGCTCAGGTCTGATGCAGCGCTCGCCTGTGGACAGGGAGACCCTGCCCTGGGCTGACCTGGCCCCACCAAGGGCTTTCCAAACTCTCACTGGTGTGTCTTGCTTATTCTCCCTTGTGTGGCTGTGTCCATCTGCAGATAGGAATTGAGCAGTGTGTCCTAATGTGGCTTTAGCAATATTGCAGCTAATCTAATGCCTGCTCTTGTGCTGGCGTGGTTCTGACTTGTCATCACATCTTATTTCATCTGAACTGTCATGCTGTCATGCTAAAATGCACAGAGAACTGATGTTTATGGAGGCACCCTTGTCTTTGGGTACTTTATGTAAGAGGGGCCAGGTGTCCCTTGCATTTTTCATCTGGACCTGCTGTTATGTCTCTAGACTGGTACACCTAAGCTCGTGTTTTTTATACCTCCTAATATGGAGGAAAATAATTTATATAATTTAT
>VWYI01042081.1:8528-39984 GCA_013399455.1 Anthoscopus minutus
AAAAAAAAAAAAAAAAAGAAAACATAGCCTTGAATAGCTTGGAGCATTTCATGTTTAGAAACTTCCTGTGCCTGCAATGTCTTTCTACACCACCACAACCCACAATATATTTTAGCATTCTGAAAGTCGGGTAGGAGCTGTGCCTGGGTGTTGACAGTGAGCCAGGGGAACATGGCACATGTCTGCAAACTCTCCAGAGTCCATCCACAGGCACTTCTTCTCTCAGAAGCTGTTGCAATGAAGATCCACATTGAAGGACTGGATAATTTTACAATTGCAATTCTCAGCCACTTGTGAGCTGCCTGATTCAGTTACACTGAGAGCATTTGGCTTATTAAAGCCACTATACTAAGTGCAGGGTAAGAAGCTTAACTCTCATTTTATTTCCATCACACTGTATTGCACAAGCTCCATGGACCTTGCAGTGAATCATGCAGAGATCCTCAAAGGGATGCAGTTAAAAATTAAGAACTTTAGATGTTTTAGTAAAAAGGCAGATTATCTAAAATGCTGTTAATGAATATAAAATATGAAATAAATAAATATACTTCACAACTAAAATTATAAGGCTAGGAGAAATATTCCACTATGTGTAAGGACATGTGAGTGAAAATACAATCTATCTGGCTGCCAAATAACCAAGGTACTGAATTCTTACTTGATCTCTCAAATGGATAAAAGAGTAAAACTATGTCTTAAAGATCCTACAAGGAAGACATTGATAATGGAATAAAGGGAGCCTTAAAAATGTGTGCTACATTGATATGTGTAATTAGAACTTCTAATTCTAGCAAGACTTACATCAACAGATTGCTTAAAACCTTAATCTTTTTATCATTTTATGGCATCTATAGCAGACATCTGGAAGAACCAATGGAGGTGGGAAAACAGACAGAGTTCACTGATGAATTAAAGCCTTTCTTCATCATAGTGAGACACAACAGAAGGAATTTGTTAAATTATTACTAGAGTACATACACATATTTAACTGAATTATAACTGAAGATATGTCCATAAGAAAGTAATTCTTCTCTAAGTGGCAATCTCATGACTGTGAAATTATTTTCTAAAACCTTTTCCCATCTGGGATTATAAACATTTATTCCTTAAAATCATGACCCCTGTATAAATTAGAGCTCTTGTCTGTTGCACAGACATTTGACCACCCACATTTAATTGACTTTTCCCTTCTCTCCAAGGCAGAGTCAATGTGATTTATATTTTCATTGTTTAAAAGATAGGTATGATTTTCGTTCAATTTATGTATTCATTTGAAACTTGAGTGTTGTGACTCTAAACCCATGTGTAAATTAGATTAAGGCAAGCAGACTCCTGTAGAGAACAACTGTTTTCTCATTCAGAAACTATATAGTCAGAAATCAGTAACCTGTTTATATATTTTTAAAAGGACTCAACATTCTAAATGTCCACCCCAGTCCTCCCCTAACACTCTACAGCTTTTTTCTCAGTTCTTGGCTTTCTAGCTCAGAATTTTATGCATCCCATAGTTATCCTTCCTTTCTTGAAAAGAAATACAAATTAAGTAGAATGAACAATATTAACTGAAACCACTGAATGTGACAAAGTGGAATTGTCATCATAGGTGACAAATGAGTCTCTTCAGACAGAAATTTTTCTTACTAAGAGCTGAAAAGCAGAATGCCTGTCTTCTAACCACACAAAGATTAGAGCTTCTCTTTCCAAACAATGTGAGGTTTTTAATGAGAGAGAAGTATGAAAAAAACTGTACAGCTCATGATATGTGCTACTTATAAGAAACTAGAAATTAACATTAAAGCAACCTAATTTTTGTATCAAGCTGATTCGCATTGAAACTAATGAGGAATCTCATTTTGGCTTCTAAAAAGGACAGGTACATTATGCACTTCAAGCCACTTTAAAAACTGCATCTCCCAGAATTTTGGCAGTTAAATGACTGGGAGTGTCCATAAGTGAGAGTAAGGGTAATAGAAAACAAATTAATCAATTATCAAAGCCTTAGCAATATACCAACTGATAGAAACTCTTTTGAAATTGCATTCAAATTAATGGGAAATATTAATGTTTTTTCTAAATCATTATAGCTGTGGTCTTTAAACTTCCATTTACAATGAACATTTGGGGGATTACAAAAGAGGAACATACACCTCTATCCATTCTCATGGATTGCACATACGAAAACTGTTTTTCAGGGAAGAAATCCTCTAAGGTTTTCTTTTCTTCACAGATTTCCACTTCTCCAACCTTTTCTTAAAGTCGAAACTGGAAATTCTATTTAACAGCTATTTAAAACAGAAGAAAAAGAAACAAAATATTTTAAGACAACTTTCTCTGTTGGCTCCAATATGCATTCACAAGCATGACATTCTGGCATCCTTCAAAGCAAATGGACTTTTGCAATTATGATGACCTTCTACAGCAAACTAAAAAAAAAAAAAAAACAAACCAAAAAAACCAAGTAAAACTTATTTAAGTCGAAGGGTAAATTTTGTGACATGAAATAAGCTATCTCTAAAAAATACAAATGAAAGAAAATGGTCTTTTCCCACTGTGTTTGGAATGCAGAGGATACAGTCATCAAGGCTGGGCATTGTCAGTTCTTTAATTTGATGCCTAATAGTGTATTTCAGAAAACAAAAGAAACCTCCACAAACCCTAGAAGGTACAGACATAATTGCAATGTGACTTCTAACAGCAGAGATGTAGAGATGAAGATATTTTATCAGTACATTAGATTACACTTGAGATTTACATTACCAGCATCAGCATTACTGAAAATGACTGCATTTTTAACAGATAATAAGCTACACAACAGTAAAAGTCTGAAACTAGGAATGTGAAAACGTGAATCAGTGTGAAGAGAAAATTAAAAAATAAATCTATCTATACAAATTAGTAGGACTTGAAGCTTTCTTGCCTAACAGTACAACAGAGACACAAGTTTATATCTAAATTCTCTGCAGTTTGAAATTTTTGAAAAAATTTCTTAATGCCTCACCTTTTCAAAGCTCGTTAGGATAATTACAGGTTGAAAAGCAAGTTTATAGGTCATATTTCTTATCCTTTGATAGCATTTCCTCTTACTATCCTAGTACAGTGGTACTTCCTTTGAGCATTGCTCTCATATTTTTCAAGTAAAGTTATTCCTAATATATTTCCAAAGTCTGCACTGGAGGAATTTAATCTTCATAACTAGAGATCTGAGAACTTAGAAATCTGAATTATGTCTGTAGATTTGCATTCACCTTAACTTCTCTTTTACATCTGATTCAAGATGAATATTTTATTAATCATTGGACTACAGAGAAACCCTCTACCCAAAAAAAAAAACCAACAAAAACACACCACCAAAAATAAAAAAAAAGCCACAAACAAACAAAAACACAACAACAACAACAACAACAATAGAAGAAAGAAATGCAGAAACAGCTGAAGAGCAGGAGGGGTTGTTTGGACTTTTACATATGATACAGTGAGGAAAAAATGGTGCAGTTACCAGACTTCAGGTACCTCCCTAATAATAGGCCTTGGGATACTTTATAAGGAGCCTCTGTTAAAAAGTTTCTTCAGGATGTTACACATAAGTTCCTGCAAAGGGCATGTCTTGTTATTGCTCTAAATACTTCTACTAAAATCCCTAAAATTGGCCAGTGATAAAGAGACATGTGATCCTACTGTATATCTGCCAGTATTAAACTGGGAATCTCCTGGAGCTCTGAAAATAGTTTTATGCTTCACTTTATCCCACAAGACCATGGTCTGAAATTAAAGGTCAGATCCATTATTTCACATCAGTGCTAAAGGCAGGAGAATTTATTCACTACAGAATTAAAGATTAACCAGATGCTTCACCAGGCATATGACTGTCATAACTTAGCAACCATTATGAGAATGTAGAAATCTGAGAGCACCCTGTAAAAGTTGATGCTATCTCCAGTCTTTTGCTTTTCCAGAAGGAGGCTGGAAGAGCTGAAACACCAAAGATGTTTTTACCTTTGTATTTTAAAAGCCAATCTTTTTTGTATCATCCACCTTCAGCTGCAGTCGCTATAGTAAATCAATCAGGACAAGGAGAACAAGCAGGGCTCATCTACAGATTTTGACAAGTGGGAAAACATCACAAAAACCTAAAAGTGTTTTTTATACATGTAGAATCAATAAATAAAATTAACTCTCCATATTTTCCCTCCTTCTCTCACCTACATGTGCAAATAGAGCAGTAAAATATTTCGTGTTGTCTAAAATGCTATACTTCAGGTGTTGCTTCCCTCTCTTTGTTTTGTTTTCCTTTGGCTACTAGATTCATATGACCTAAATACTTGCCAACTTAGCTGTTGCCCAGATTTTTCATAATATTTCTATCTCTAGCCTCCTGTAGGCTAGACTCTGAAACAGTGACATCAACATGACCTAATTTATGTAAAAACTCAGTAAGGTTATTCTGTACAGTCATCTCAGCCTATTTTCAGATGGGTTGCCTATAAAATTCAGTCCTGTCTTTGCTTGGTTTAAAGGCCAAAATTTTAGAAAATGCAATCTCATGCAATTTTATAAACCTAGAAGGACAATCCCCTTCCTGTTAACATTGTTGTTCTCAGGCTCTAACAAGAGCATCATTTCATACCACTGCTCTCTCCTGCATTCAATTGTGTAAAATCCACTGAGGCCAGACTCTATTTCAGTTGCCTTATTAAAAATTCCAAATTACTTTACCAAAGTAAACAGGATAAGGCTAAATTTGCATCAGGTTAACTGAAAGCATAATCCAGACCTTTAAGATTTTATCAAAAAAAATCCATTCAATTTATGTTTTAGGAAATGGACTCAACACTGAGGTATTAGCACAGGAGAGAGAGCCTTACACAGTGTGTAACTTGTAATTGCTTTCAGCTCTTGTTGCACCTGTCTTCACTGGCTCTGGAAAAGTGATGTATTTGCTTTCTGCTCCAATGGATGAGCAGAGCTGTTTCATCCATAACCGTGTCATTACATTTCCAGCTCTTAAACACTTCTTGGATGCTCCCTCAGGCATTACATTTTGTTGCAGAGCATGACCCATTTCCATAATCTGCTCTTTCTACTGTTGTATCTCCAAATGGGATATGTTCTTCTTTTCTCTGAAGAATCTGCAGCAGGTCTCCCATGCATACCCCAATTGTTCCTTCTCACTTACAAGCTCCATCACTGCCTCACCCATAATGACAAACAAGCACCATTACTTCACCAAATACAAAGGACTTTTGTGACAGTAAAAGGTGTCCCTAGTGATCTAAGCTGACTCAGCTTTAAATGCAAATGTGTAGACTGTAAAATATGATAAATTGATTCTATACCAATGAATGCACATCAGGCACCTTAATAATCTGTTTTCAAAGGCAATCACTTAGGTATTCTGTTCATTTTTAGAGACAAACTATTTAATCAAGTAAGAAAGCATTTTTCCCTCTGCAAAAACATGTCAGAAAACATTAGGGTTTCTCCTTTGCTTAAGAGAAGTAAGGTCCATGCACACAAGTGTGATTTAACAGAGCACCCTTGGAAACTCTTCTCATTTTAGGGCCCAGTTTGGCCTTTCTCCAGAGACACTGTCCAAGCAGTACAGCAGCTCTTGCAGGCCCTGTGAGCAGGCAGCAGAACGCATGTGCAGGGCAATAGACCCCAGCTTCCTCACCAACAGAGGGGATTACAGAAACATTTTGGTCCAGAAACCAGAGCATGAGGGTTTGACATGGCATGGGTTGACAGTTTCTTCTCTTACATGGAACTGGACATCAGTCTTTGTGACACCAAAAGCAGGATCTATCTGCTGCTTAATTTCTCCTCTCGATTTATCTTCCAGCTCATTAATCCGTTTCCCAGCAACCTATCTCCACTTTCTATTCTTACAGACAATTCTTCTCTGAGCTCCTGCTGGGAGGCATCCATCTTTCAAAGCAGCCAAGCTTTAATTCCTTCTTGTCTTGCTTGAGCTGCATCAATCCTTCTTTTTTTCTCTCCTGAAAATTCAAGACTTGTTCTCAGATTAAGAAAACGATGCTGGAAATGGGACAGCTAATCTGAGTAATGGACACCCTTCCTTAGAGAAAAAGATTTCAAGCACCTAGAAAAGAATCACCCTATATTCTAGTACAGAAATTATAACATCTCAATAACCAGAGCCTCATTTAGCATGGCAATTCTTCAGAGAACAGAAGTGTCTTCAGAGGCAAAGCACATTCTAGAATACAAGAGCTAAAACCAATTTTAAATTACCCAAAGATGGCTTCTAATATATATACTATCAAGTTCCTACACTTGATGCTTTTCATTCATCAAAAAAACAACTAAACAATTGAGACGTCATTAGTCTCAATTCCCACCACACTCATGGCAGTGTATATAAGTAAGTGGAAACCTCTTTTTAGAGCATTTGCATATACTGCCAATGCACATCTACAGCCTGATTTCTGTGCTGCTGTTTGCTTTGCTTTTGCTAACACTGGAAAACATTTCTAACACAAAGTGCTCCAGGTCACTGTTTGTACCTGATGCAGAGATAAGAAGAGTTGGGTTTTTTTTCATAAAAACTCCTTTCTTTTCAGTCCCAGCTCAATTAAGAGATGTGCTTACTTAGCAAGTTTCTCCTCTCTGTCCTTGCACACTTAAGAACTGCTGCCAGATTAGCCAAGCCAGCCCTACTGCTATTGGAATGATTGTAGGGAATGTAGGTGATGGTTGCTCCTGATTGCTCCAGTGCAAGATACAGCTGCTGCCACATTTTGCTTTCTAGCTCTCGTGATACTACCAATATTTGTATTGTTTAGGCAGGCACATGCCATACAGTTGGAGACACTTTTATCAGTAAAGAGTTTGTGCACTGTTCTGTTTGGATTTTTTAATTTACAGGATTTTTCCTGTTTTTTTTTTTTTCTTCCTGCCAGTTACTCCCATATAGGGCTATGCCTACAAAGAAAAGATGGCTTGGAGAAGAGTTAGCAGAGATAATGAGTAAGGGAAGAGATTGATTTCCCTCTCCAGTACTCCTTTTTTATTACTACTTTAGGATTTGAGGCATGAATTCCCTTACCTGGACCAATATATTTGACCAGAAGTAGTTCAAATATTACAGGTAGCAAGGAAAGCTTCACTGAAGAATACAGAGAGAAACTATTGGAGACAATACACCTGGGGAGACTCTACAAAGGCAGAGAGATGGTGGATGTGGAAATCCACAGGAGATGTGATATTGAAAATTAAAAAAAAAAAAAAAAGAAGCATGAGAAGCAATAGCCTAGCTTGAACCTTTTCATATTTCCTTTATACTCCAAGGCCTGGACCAATTCCTTCTTTATTATTGTGGTTCCTATTTCATCAAAGCCTCTGGCCCCACTAGATGTACTCTGGCTATTCCTGTTCTCAGGCTTGCATCATCCTGCCACATTTTCTTCATGGACATCCTGAACTCCTGCTACTGTTGAAATTATTCTACATTTTTGGCACATAAACTTGGTGGTCATTTAAGAAGTACCACAGGAATGTCTGATGTACATGTGCCAGAGCCACAGGGGACTGCCAGGCTGCACATGAAGAAACACACACTCGAGTGTGCGCTGGAACAGGAGTTCCCAGAAACACTGCTCAGAGGCTCCCCTGAAGGCACTGGGGACACTGAAGAGCACTGGTGATGAAGCTGGACCTAAGGCTGGCCTTGAGGCTGCTCCTGCACAGCAAGAAGGATGCAACTTCCCCGTACAAATGTTTGCTGCTGTAGATATGCTATCACCCAATTCTAAAGCAAAACCTTCTGCACACCCAGGCACTATAAAGGGATGTAGTGTCTCTCAACATTGCACAGCTCCAGTCAGCCTTCCAATGTTGGGTGATACTATTAATCATGACTAATACAAAGACAGAAATATGAGGGAAGACTATTTTTTCATATTTAGGTTAAATGATAATCCACAGCAGATATTGGGCATTCAATGTCATGTTTACAAATATAAACTAGTAAAATACTAACATTATCCACATTAGAGAATAGTTTTTTTCACACTTAAGTAGCATTAGATGATTCTCTGACCTTGTGTTATGAACAGCTCATTGCCAGTTTCATTTGTTAGACTGTTACTACAAAAAAGCAGTTCCTGAGGAATTTTAGGGCACAAAATCCCTCCAATACTCCTTAAAAGTTGCAAGGTCATAATTATAACTAAGATGGACATCCTTGTTTTTATTCATTTATCACAATGCTCCTCTGGAGAAGATCTCTTTGCTGTGAATGGCAACTAAAAAAAAATTTAACAAACGAACCAAAGACCTGGGGAGTTTGACAGAGTACAGGATTCAGCAGCCTGAAACAGCACAGACTGAGCAGGCATACTGGAGGAGAACAAGTCTGGTTTAGTGTTTGATGGAGTGACCATCACAAGCTCCCTATCTTATTTTTTTTTCTTGCTTGTCTTCCTTTTACTGTTTGCTATAAACCATTCTGTGCTTGATATTCAGTCGTTCTCTTTTCTCCTCCAAAGGTTTTTGGCTTTTGTTTTTTTACAATGTGGAATCAACTTACTCTCATACAATCTGCAAAGAAATTCAAAAAAGCCTGCAATTCAAGCTGTGAGGCTGAAAAAAAACAGAATCAAATATCAACAACATAACTGTGTGCCCACATCTATTTCATCCTGTAACAGCATCATAAGCTTATTACAGAGCAACTATAACTCCATAGTAGTGGAGCAGTGGAGACTGGCTTTCAGCTATAAGACCCATAAAATATTTTTATAGAAATAAGAGTTAAAGAATTCATCTACCTCTCTACTACAACATAACAAGTGGTTCCCTTCATACATACATTATATCCCCTCAAAATTACAAAATATGTGCGACAACTTTGGAATATCTATTTACTAGGATCACAAATAAATACATTTCCAACTGAAGGATAAAAAAATACTGGAGACATGAAACATTTCTGTCAATAACTGATGTAAAGACTGGAAGGACACTAGGTAGTAACTAAAACACATATTAATCATATTTATTTGCTTACATGCCACCAATGCATTTCTTAGCACCACCAGCTGAACTACAGCCATTTATTTAATCAAAATCTATTTCTGCACCATATGAAAATCTGTGGCTCATAAACATAAAGTATATCTTGGAACTATGTCCCTTTTCAAAATTGTTAATGTTTACTTAGGATCAAGTCCCAACTTTATTAAGTCTTGGAAAGAGTCTTAGTTTTAAAGTGCTTGTTTAACCCACTGGGCAGTATGCACTGCCTCAGCCCGTGGCTGCTATGGCTGAAGGCCCTGGCCCAAGCTCAAGACAAAAGTGTGAGGATTTCCATTACCATCTCCTGCATGAGTCAGCAGGGAGCCATCACACTCCAATCACTCATGAGAAACTCTCTGTGCTATGTTTCCAAATGTAACTGTATATTTAAAAGAGAATAAAAGATAAGCCTTGGCAGATGTATTTCATTGGCATTAAGTGCAATGTAAGGGCATGTCATAATGAAGAACTGGCTGGATCTCTTAAAGCCCAGACGTCTCTAGAATAAGTTTATTCCATCTGATTTTTACAATTAAATGGAATTGTAGAAAGGAAAACCAAAGCATTATCCAGCTCAAAATACAAATATGCTGAATTAGCTAATTGTTACTGGCTCACAGAGCCCCTCTCCACACTGGGCTGCCAGCAAGTGATAGAAAAACTCTCTCTATATTAACAAACTCTGAGCTCATTTAAGACTATAAATGCATTTTTCTTTGGTGTAGATAGCTGAGGCACTGCTTCTTAACTTTCTTACATCATAAAGCAAATCATGGAACAATACTCAGATATTTGCTATAAGCAATCCCACCCTAAGTTTCTGAACAAAACATGGAAAGTTATTTGTATACTTTCATAGGCTTTCAGATTGTGGTCTCAAGTCTGCTTATGGGTCAGTCACAGACACATGGCATGACAAGCTTCCATAGCTGCTTCAGAAAACCACATTAAATTCTAATTTCTAATTAAAAACAAAAAAAAGCAGTTCATAAGGCAGCCCAAGTCAGATGCAAAAGAAAACAGTCCAAGTTAGATGCAAAGGAAAAAATCTTGGAAATACAATTTAAAGTATTATATATAGCAATACTTAAACAATATTATACTGACTCAAGTTACTCTTTTAAATAGCCCCAGTGAAAGCAAGAAGATAACTTTTAATATAAGGTTCAAGTAATATGGTTTTC
The DNA here is from genome assembly GCA_013399455.1 of Anthoscopus minutus. Lineage (NCBI taxonomy): Eukaryota > Metazoa > Chordata > Aves > Passeriformes > Paridae > Anthoscopus > Anthoscopus minutus. The sequence continues at coordinate 18,749 of VWYI01042081.1, forward strand.
AGGTTAATAAAAGAAACATATCCTTCCAGGTATTCTCTTATAATGATGAAGTTCAAAAGAGATTAAATGACGGTGAAAAGCTTTTTTCCGCTTTTCCAAAATTCATATTCCTCTTTTCAATTTCACTTTGAGTTACACATTTCATACATTGAGTTCATGAATGTGAATGTAATCTTACACTATGGATCATGGCCCCTCTGGAGCAGGGACAAAGGAGCTAAAGGAGATTGAGAATTGCTAGGCAGCAGTAATCTGCAAGAACTCCACTCTTCCAAGGCTGTGATAAGTGACTACAAATGGTTTTACGTGCTGGGAAAGTGTTCATCTAATGCAATTGTTTACAACAGCTTGGGTCCTCCAAAATGTTTATGTGAGCCAGTAATTACAGATGCATCTCAGTCAACACGTGGTAGAGGAAATAAGTCATTGTCAACTCAGGGTGTCGCTTAAAATTAAGTAAACCAAAAAGAGGTCAGGAATTTCAGTTTAAAAACAAGTACTTGGATCAAATACTCTGGAAGTCTACAACAGGAATTTTTCCTGAGCTGTACACAATGATTCCAATTTCTATAAGCACAAGTGACAGGGGCTGAAGCTGTGGAAGCTAGGCTGTAATTACATACTCACTACCAGTACTGACTACAGCAGCTTAACCAATCTTCCTCAGTCCCAGCCACTTATTCCTGCCCTCTCATGGCAGGCAGTACTGTGCTTGAGAAGGTGTTTGTGTGCCCATCCCATGACCAAAAAAGAAAAACTGGTCAAAGTGCAAAACAATTCCATTAGAAGAGGAAAAGTGATTGTTATTACCAGGGCTGTGGCAGCACACATCAAGAATCAATGAGACAGCTGAGAGAAGACACTGGTTAAGTTATGCTGCTACCACAAGGCTGTTCAGCAGCTGCATCCATCCAGGAAGAGCTGCCATTTCTCCCTGAAAAGCTCTGCCACGACTTGCGGCAGTGTCCTGGGTGACCAATTTCCCATTTTTTTAACAGGAATATAAGAATAAAGATTCCAAGGATTCCACTGCCCTTATTGGCCACAAGGGCTCTTCTGGTTCATGAACAGCTTATGTCCACCAGGATCCCCAGGTCCTTCCTGGCAGAGCTGCCTTCCAGCAGGTCCTGGTACATAGGGCTATTCCTCCCCACGTGCAGGACCCTGCATTTGCCATTGTTAAATTTCAGAAGGTTCCTCTCTGCCCATCTCTCCAGCCTGTCAAGGTCCCTCTGAAGGGCTGCACAGCTCCCTGGGGTACTGCCCACTCCTCCCAGCCTTGTGTCATCAGCAAGCTTGCTGAGGAAAAATCTGCCCCTTCAGCCAAGTCATTGACAAACAAATTAAAAATGCTGGGCCCAGTAAAGAACCCTGAGGGACATCTAGACCCTGTGCCACTGATCACAACCCTTTGGGATCTACCTTCCAGCCAGTTTTCAATCTATCCCACTCTCTATTCACCCAATCCACAGTTCTTAAGTTAGCCTATAAGGACTCCATGAGACATATGTCAAAAGCCCTGCTGAAGTCAAGGTACACATTATTCACTGCTCTCCCTTCATCCATCCAGGCAGCTTTTAGAGGCAATATACCTTGTAAAGAGAAAATCTCAACTCTTTCTGGCAGTATGTATACATAACAGATAAAATTTTGTACTTACTGTAGCTTCAATATGGGAAAATAAGTCTGTAACTATGATCTTCTGAAAGACTTCAACCCAGTGTATTCTCTCTCCCTAAATGGGTTGATCTCTCCTTGGTCTCACATTTGTGTTCCAAAACTCAACGTGACACACATCATTTCTATCACCAGAAAGTTATTTACCAGTATAAGTAAAAGTGGATTTTCACACAGGACATTCCCTTTGAATTATTTCTTGGAAGCAGGCAATGGAGCATAAGGCTTGTATATTTTGTCTCCTTTCCTCCCTCACCTGGATTTGTAACGGAATGAACCTAAAGCACCTACTGCAACACTGGGCTGTGGTGTTTGAATTCATGCAGAGGTAATTTTTCTTGTAAAAGAGATGGAATTATCCTCAGTTTGTCAAGGTACAACAAGGGGCGACAGGACCCCGAAGGCCAAGGTCACCAGGGCAAGAACCTCACTGACCAGTGTTCCACTGCAGCATATCAAGGGATGTGAGCTGGGCAGGCTGGAGATGGTCTAACCATGGGTCCAGAGGATAAGGCAAGGTCCTGGTGATGAGCCAGGTCTGAGCTCCAGCCACATCAAGCTCGTGTCAGAGTCCAGACCATGGAGCACATGGCCAGACCTGGGGTGGTAGCAGAGCTGGAGACTGCTGCACCCATGATGGGGCTCAGGCCATGATGATCCCCAAGGAGCTTGGTCTTGGCCACCAAAGCCCATTGGTGCCTTCAGAGCACACAATTCCAGGAGGATTGAATGGGTTTTGTTGTTGGTTTGATTTTGAGTTTAAAAACACTGGAAATTAAGGAGATCATGTCTAAACTCTTCTGAATGCTTTCCTGGGGTGAATTCTTAACATCCATCTAATCTGGAGGATTCAATTTGCTTAGCTTTTAGAATATATTCTTTTTCTGGGGAAAAAAAGGGTATGTGTTTTCCTACAGAATATGCTACTTGTCAATTCATTATTAACATAATTGGTACAAAATTTCAAAGACCTTGTTCTAAAAATAACCCTTATGTCCATAGGCCTTTAAAAGATAATCATGGGGTATTAGGTAAATATTCTCTCTAATCAGAGGAAATGCCATTTCACATTTGAAAGTCCATGTTCAACTGCCCTTGAAAGAGTCTCCAAATGACACTGAATCAGTTACACTCCACAGAGACTACAAATTTGGGTCCGAGCAGACTTTTGTGTATTTGTCAACACTTTTTAAAAGTTTTACGCTATCTGCAACTCTTTCAGGCACAATAATTGTGACATAAGGTACTTCTTGGGATGTTTAACCTTTGCTGAAAATCCATTCCACAAAAATTATTTGTACTCACTTTACTGCTAACATAAAATAAATTAAAAGTGATGGACATATGGTTATTTTGAAGCAACGTGTTTTAAATGAACTCTTAAGAAGTAATATTGTACACTAGCCAATCAAATACTTTGATATAACTCCAGATACTCTATTAATTCTGAATTATAGCCCTCCTTCCTAAATCTTCTTTCAGATCTCATGTCCTTAATATACAATGAAGAGCACTTATGGGAATTGAAAATAGAGAGTTCATAGTTATGGCCGCAATCCATTTTTTTATTAGAAGTCAAAATCAGCCCATCAGTCAAAGAAATACCATTTCCTATAACAGTTCATGAGGGATGGGATAGAATTTTTCTACTACTTTTGAAATCCATGATAAGATAGGCTCCTTAGTTGAGAAATCCTAAAATCAGAGGTCGCAAACAAGACCGGCATGACGCTTCACAGACAGAGGAATTTGCCTCATTGAAATCTAACATTCAGGACCAAAGTCTGCTGCCTTTTCCCCTAAGAACACATCAGTATGATTGTGCATCTGTGTCACTGCATTATCTATATCCCTCAAACCTGAGACAGACAGTAGCACAGAGCAGAGGATGATGGTCTTGACACAATGCCTTACAGTGCAGGCAATTATGCTATTAAATATGAAGTCAAAATAACAAATTTCTCATTAAATAATTTTAAGTGATACTTTCCTAGAATATTCTTGTAACAAGATTCAATGGCTCTGTCAAAATTCCATGTCTCCAGTCCTACTGACTGTGGCAAGCAGATTAATAACTGAAAGAATAATGCACTGTTATCCTTCATTGTTATCCTTCACTGACAAATGATGAGGTCCCAGATACCTGATTTTTTTTAAATCTTTAATTTAAAAAATGATGTAATCTTGAATGAAAATTTTACTTCTGACAATCTGCAAACGACTGTGCTTATATTGTTACATGTTGCTTCTTGTTTAGTTCTTTGAAAACAATTACTCTTATGAGTATTGGAAGAGATGAAGGATTCTGGTATTAACCTCTTTTTGCCTGTTTTAGCAGGCCTAATTTGGTTTCTTTGAACTGAATGGCACTTTATAATTATATTTTCTTACACTGACAAATTTTCCCCTTGGAATGCAGGCACATGGACAGGACTGGATTGCAGAATTGTATTGCACTTCTGCAAGGTATTTGTATCTGCCTTCATTTCAGCTTAAGCCATGTATTTATTTCAATTTAGCTGAAGCTGTGTAGGAAAATACTGAAGGTAAAACTAAGTTTAGACATGCAAGCAAGAATAGAGATGCATGTGCTGAAAACTTGTGAGCAGTAACAGCTGTACTCAGGGCCTTGGAATAAACCTATCTAAAAGGGAGACAAAAATCTCATCTCACATTTGTGATGGACTAAGAGCATAGATTCTACTGATGAAAATGAGCAGATGAGCTGAACCTGTAACACTACCAACATTAAGCAGGTTTAAGTCCTCTTAAGACATAAGCCCTTTACCTTCGTTTAATTAAAGAAGACTGAGCTAAGTTGTTACGTTAATAGTCTTATACCATCAAAATCAAACAGCTGAACTATTCAAGATCACATCACCTGACATTTGTTTGCACAAACAATTTGGCACATGCTTATGAACAATGGATGCTTCTGTGGAGGCAGGATCATTCATTAACAGAGTACAGACTGAATTATTCATAGAAAATAAATTATTTAGTACTAGTGCTTTAAAGTACTGCATGCCAGTTTGAGCACTTATTACAAAAAGAGCATTAATAAATTAGAGAAAATCTGAAGTAGGCAAGCAAAACAATGAATAGGTTATAAAGATAAAGCCCAAAGGTGAGGGAGTGAAAATGCTTTGTTTATACCTGGCAGGAAAGGTGAGAGTACACTTTTCAAGACTAATTCCTTCTGGCAAGGGATTATTTACAATGGGGAAGAGATACCTAAAAGGAGTAATAGCTTGAACCTAAAAATATTAAAGCCTTAGAAGAAAGCTAAAAATTTTTTCAAAAATTACTGAAAATACAAACCTAAAATTAAGAGAAACAGAAGTAGTAACAAAATTGTTAATGACTTAGAAATACAAAGACATGGTGAGACAAGTATTTCAGATATTCTACTACATTTCATAGAGAAATTCAAGCTACAAAGCCTATTTTACCATTTAAAAAATAAAAAAAAAAATTGAAGGAAGAAGATGATTTCTAACCCTAGAAATCATCTGCCACAGGACACTGGGAAGAAGAATCTAAGTGACAAAAGTATGAAATGAACAGATCAGACAGTCTGAATCAGTGCCATCCTCAATAAAAGAAGATATGTTGTGAAAGGAGGGGAAAAGCTGGCCACAAAAGTCATTAGAGGGATTCATTCTATACAAAGACTCATCCATGCAGCATATAGAACACACTGTCTGGCAGCAGCAGGATTTCCTGGGTAGGGGAGATGTAAAATATAGAAAAATGAAAAATGTAATGGAGCATAAAACTACCAATACAGCTCACTCAGGGAGGGGCAGGAAGCTGGGCAACCATCAGGCCACATGCACTTATTTTGTAATAAATATTTTGTTCTGCATACTTACATGCTTGGTACAGTGAGAAATGACAAAACCTGCCTCCCTCTCACAAATGGTACCCCCCTTTACTTGACTACAATTATTTTCACCAAAAGGTTTGGGAGAAAATAAAATGGTATTGGTAAAACAGATATTAATTCTTGAGATTACTTTAAATTCTATACCTCTACTAAGGATCTAGAATTAACCATAAAATATCACTTTCAACAATGCTACCTTAGCCCATTTTTATCATCTGCCAATGGATTTTTGTTTGGGTTTTCTGGAGTGTTTTCACTTTCCTCTTTCAGATAAAAATTGTGCTATAGTGAGTTTGTATCATTCTAATATTAAAACAGTCCAATCAAAAAGCAATAATAATGTTTTGTTGTCTTTTCAAGGTGGGACTCGAATCTTGCTCTTTCCCCAGCCTTTATTTAAATCAGGAGAAAGTGCCCCACCAGCACAGAGCAGTTTGCACTCTGAGTAAAGAGTGAATGAGTCATTTAATCATGTAACACACCCAAAATTTGCTAAAGCAGAACAAGAAATGTAATATTATACAGTAAGCCTGTTAGTTGGGTGTCTTGTTACAAAGTAAGTAGGGTTGAAAAATCATTAGAAATACTTAGATAATCCTCATATTGGCTCAAATTTTCCAGTTGGAGAAAGGTCGTTCCCTTTTAAAATGGCCCCAGATATGCATTAGAGCGCTGGAGCTGTGAAATTAAATACCCTGAGGCTTCCAGAGCTTCACAGAAGCACTGTACTTACAAATGTTCCAAATATATCAGCATGGTGACAATCTTCAAGCCCTTTGCTTGGCAGGATAAATTGCTATTGCCAAAGACAATTAAAAAAGAAATTTTCAAAATATGCCAAGCCATTCTCTATCAACTGGTTAAGGGAACTTTCTAAAGAAGACACAGAGAAAGGCTGGGAGCTAGAAATCACTGGTTTTTTGAGACTGGCAAAAATGTTAATATTGATATTTGTATCATGCTCTAAATTTCTAATGCCCAGTGAAATTTACAAAAATTATCTTGTACCCAAAATTTTACAGTGCTGTTGTTGCATTCTGTGGTTGAACTGTTCAATATCCTCAAGTCTTCGAGCCAAAATGTCTGCTGTGGTATATATCAGCAGCAAGTCACTCCTTTCTATGAAACATGAGTTACAGTTTGAAGAGTAAAGAACCCTGACATAGGCAGGGGAAAAAAAAAAACCATCTTTCTAGTTGTTTGAGGTCTGGATTAGTCATCCCAGAGACTGTAGCCAAGTGGTGGACTGTAATTTAGATATTTTGCAAAGACTTAAACATGATATGGTCAATTCATAAAGCCACAAACATACACACACTAAGTTAGTTCAGTTTTTTAAATACATGAGCTACTGAAATATTTTCTTTGGTGCAAGGCAAGGGCCTCATCTGTTAATTCTGCAGACTGTACTTTTGCCCTAGGAAAGGTATGAAGAGCCATATCAAAAGGAAGTGCAAAGTGACTGTGACTATGAGAAACCTTGCACCAGAAGTTTATACGTTATGCTCTGACACTAACAGTTCTTTTTCACCTTCTTTGCCCCTTCATTCAAAGCTGAAAATGGGCTAAGACCATATGGATATGCAGAGGCATTGCCTCTGTGGCCTGAAGTTTTAGTTATCATGACTCATTTATTACTCTAACACATTTTCCTGTTGTAAAAATATTCTAGAAAATTTACTCTCCCTATTCCTACTCTCTTCATTCAGCTTCCTCCTGTATGGCAATTTCACAAATGTTTCTTTTCACTGCATGTGAAAAAGTTGAATGCAAAGAAATAACATTAACATCGGCAGATTTTCAAATTTTATTTAAAAGCTTATTATCTCAAATATTGCAACCTGGTAAAAGAAAAAAAATACATTTGGCTTTGTTAATTAACAAAACAAAGGAGACTCCACAGATCTTTAAACATTCTACAAATCTACAAAGTCTTATTGTTATTAAAAGTCCCACATTACACCTGCTCTACTGACAAATACTGCTGACAAGGAATAGGTTCAGCTCATTCAAAGACCAGTGTAGTTTAGAGCTTGCCATCAATCCTGACTCAAGCACCCCGGCAATCCTTCCATTTGTTACAGACTAATCATAGCCTAATTTACCTAAAGTAAAAAATCAGAAAATTGCATTTCAATTTCATACATTTTCAAAGTAAGTAACTGGTAAAACCAGAATGATACATTTTCCCACTTGTAATGCTTTCAGTCAATGAGACCATGGATCCAAGCAGTGCTGATTGCATAACACCTTTCTACACACACAATCCCCTGCAGCAGTGCCACTTGTTCCCAGTACAGCAATAGTGTAACCAATTTCATGCCAGCGCTGGAAAAATCAGTATGCAAGAAGTGTTGGTTCCCTACTGAAAAATTAATTAGTGCTATTTGCATGCATCACTCAACTTTTTGTAACAGTGAGCAAGAACTCCATAGCTATTTCCTAAATTTTGCTCTAACTTTTTTGCACTGCTTTAAAATTCAATAAGCACAAATCACTGGTGTTTTATACAGCTAAACAACAAATTGCTTTGCTATGACTCCTACATTTATTTACTTAATGGAGATGCTTATAATGCAAAGTCCTTTGAATACCAATGCTTGTTTCTGTAGGTGCTCTCGCCTAATTTTAAGGGTTGCAAAAGAAGTATAACAAAAGAGAAAAAAACAATTACACTGTGCTCTAAATTCCTGTACAGTTTTCATACATCATGCTTGTAATTTCAGAATTTAAACTTCAAGAATGGATGTGGCTCAACATCTCACACAAAACACCAGACCCCAGATGTTGAGACAATTATCTCCATGGGTCTAAGTGGGATTTCAATCTGGGATCATCTGGCATAAAGAGAAGACTGCTGCTAACACTGACTAAGGAAACTCTGCACAGAGCAGCAGTATTTTTATTTTATACGTATTAAAAAATAATTTCTACCTCACTTAGCGTTATAAACATTCACAGCATTATAAGCAGTGAAATAAAATCCTGAATAGCAAAACTAAGTAACCTTACCAAGTTTCTCCAAGAACACAAAACTCCCAGCAGTGAGGCATTTCAAGAACGAAATTTAAATACAATACCTAGAAGCACTATGAATAACTGATTGATATGTTAACACAACTATGAGACATGAGATATTTATTTAAGCCTTTAGTAAACCTGTATCATATCACTCATGGTCATATCCTATTCAAGATCAATCTTAAATGCTTCAGTTGGGCTAATGTTGCCTCTCAGTCTTCATTGCAAAGTAAATGATTAACAGAGCATTTCATTAGTTTTTTTCCTAACAAACTGTGAATAGGAGTTTCCATTTGACTGCCCAATTTCAGCCCATTTGGAAGGAGATGATATTGGCTCGATTGGTTGGGACACATGGTGAGAGGCAATTCACATGCAATGTGTTTGTGGAGGCAAAGCCATCGACCAGGAAAGTAACAGCCACTGTTCTTCTACCACCCACTACCTAAAGGCCAGAGAGTCAGAAAAATTAAGGTATGGATAGTCAAGAATTTCCAGCATCTATCTTTTTTTCAAATATGCCATTAGAAGGAAATGCTGCAAACAAAGTCACACACAAAGCAGGTTCAGCTGTCCAGACAGAGGCTACTGGTCTTCTAAAGGAATCTCTAGTCTGACATATATCCATACAAAACCCTAAAAGAATTAAAACCTCTCAAATTTGTGAAATTCTGAATATACCAGCTTAAAAGCTTGTCCATGAAGGCAGTTGTCAAAGCAAGTATGAATGAAGTTAAATATTTACTAAACACTACATTTGAAATATGCTAACAGCTGAACTGGTAACTATACTCTGTAACAACCTAATTCACTACCTGACGGTTGCATGTTTCTTTTCTGAACCTTAAGCTCAGCTAGGCTTTTGGAAGCTAAAAAATTAAGCCAAACCTCTGAAAAAATGTAATAATTATATTCTTGCTAGAGCAAAATACTAGGAATAATCTGCCAGTGTTCCAGATACAGTCAGTATTTAAGCAATCAAATAAAAATCTAAAATTAAATAGATATTGGGATTAATCTGTGGTCCCATATGATTGTGGTGGTATTTGCAATTACCAAGAATTAATACTGAGTTAGATATTGGGCTAATTCTAGAGAGTTTAAGGTTTGGGATTCCTCCTCAGCCTCTCAGTGCTACAAATTTTGACACTAACTTCAGGAAGAGGAGGAAAGTATGAGCTACATTCTACATGTAAAGCTCCAAGTGCTATTTATAAGCAAAAAAAAAAATTTATTAACAGCTCTTCTGGGAAAAGGGCTCAAATCTCAGCTCAGATTTAAATGGCACTTAAACTCTATTTTTGCTGGCTTCTGGTCCAAACTGGCCAACTGCAAAACTGGAGATCAGCTATTTTGAGGACTTACTCCCCAAACTCCTCCCATCTGCTACCAGTAATTCCAAATAGCAGCAGTAAAACCCAGGGGAACATCTATGGGCAGAAATACCTAATGAGTATCTCAGCACTATAGCAACCTTGGCTGGATTCATTTCAAAGTGACTTTTATCAGCAAAGACTAGGCACGGCTAATTACAAAATATTAATTCCAGCTTATTATTTTTCCACAAAAGAGCAAATGCAACTGTATTCAGCTGAGCTGTGAAGCTGTTTAAAATACATACAGAGGACAAAATCCAAGTAATAATTTCATAAAGACTAAAGCAAAGTGATATTTACTCCTTCTGGAATAGAAACTAGCAGAGCATCATTATAATTTTGAAAAAAGCTCAGATGCAACACTATTACCTGATCAAGAATGTATCTGCTGAGGGGTACAGAAATACTTCTAAAGAGATCAAAAGAAAGCACATGAAATTCAAACAGTTATAAAACAGAGTCCCAAATCAGAGGGGATCCTGCACCACTTTACAGCCAAACACACCAGAGATTATGTGGGAATGAGATTATTGAATTTGCTAAAGCATTATTTCACTTTTTACTTTTTCTGTCCACAATACATTAATATACCACTGTAGCAAATGGCAAACCAATCCTAATAAGTACCTAACTTGGTAAGCATTAATGTTGTCCCAAACAACTCTGTTGTTCTCCACTCTTCCAGCAGCCTCTGACAAACTGCACTGCTGTCCCACTTCTGTGTAACACAGCTTGCTGATGCCTTCAGGAGATGCACAGGCTATCCCCAGCCCTGCTGCATGCCATGGCTTCCACATTCCTACCAAAACCCTGGGCAAGAGGAGTGAGTCAGGGCGAGAAAGTGCTGCAAAACCCCCTGGCTGTCACCTCCTCCTTCCCAAGGCTGCAGCCAGCCCGCACCCTGCCCGCTCTCCCTGCAGCCACACCAACACCAGCCCCTGACACAGGAATGGGCGGCCCCTGCCCAGGGGATAACAGGGAAAGGAGCTGCCCCTCTCTGTACCAGAGGAGTTTCTGATCAATAAATTGCCTGTGCAACTCCAGCTTTAAGATATGTGTTGGACATAATGAAGACTAAGAAAACAACCACAATACCCCAAGCCTTGCACTTGCTGTCCACTTACAAATTATTTCAAACCATTCATAGTGGTGGTTTTTATCTTTCACAAAAACCATACAGAAGTGTCAAGGCAGTACTGCTGTGTGGCACATGTCCATGCAGATGCTCTGCCCTCTAGAATAGAAGCTGTGTAGCATATTATGCTCAGAGATAACTGATTGCACATTCATCTAACCCACATGATCACCCTTTCATATGCAGCTCCATAAAATACATATGCATGGAACAAAGCAAAATACCCACATTCTTTGCACAAGCAACATTATATTCAAAGTCAGACTTCTTTTTCAGAAAGATTAATTTTAATGAACTTACAAATAAAACCAATGAAAGCCAGACAAATTGAAGAGATTAAAGTGTAAGATCAAGACAGGCTAGAGAAATTGTGCTGTGAATAATTAATCACAAATCAAAAGTCTTCTGAAGCCAATTATTTTCCTAGGATTCTCTCAATTGTGAATATCCACTATGGAATGACCTATGACTTTCTCATTTATGCTTCTCTAAAGCACATTACAGGTACAACTAGCCATATCAAAGATTTCCTTGATTTAGGATTAAATTCCTTTGTGGCAGCAGGGACTCGGGGTGGTTGAGTTCTGGGTAATTGATAAATCTTACAATTAACTCCTTTGGAGAGATTTTCAGCCATGAAAAGTCCATGATTTTTAAAATGCCTACAAAACGATGTATCATGAGTCCTCAATTACGAGATGGACAGAAGCTGAATGAGAGAACTTCATCCAAGTAGAAGGATCATAGATTCATAGAATGGTATTGGTTGGAAGGGTCCTTAAAGAACATCCAGTTCCAAACCCCCTGCCCTGGGCAGGGACATCTTCCACTCCACCAGACTGCTCAAAGCCCCATCCAATCTAGCCTTAAAATCTTTCCAGGATGGATGATGCTGGAAAGCTCCTAATTCCAGCAGTGCTGGGGGGTATTACACACTCCCATGCAAATGCATGGATTTCCACTGCAAACATGCACAATTGTGCTCAGGTTCTGACCAGCAAATTTGGAACACTGACCTTTTTTGCATTGCATGTCTTTTTTTTTTTTTTTTTACAGTGCACATTTACTCAAGCAATTACTGTCTGCTATCTTTTGTGTACTAAGCATTTGGACTGCTTTTTTACCTTCAGAAACAAGGTCTCAGCAGAATCTTCTCTCTTTTAATTGTCTAGTTTGATGTTTTAGTCTTTTCAAAGTACTCTCAGTGTTCTTTAAATATTTAAGGAGGATACAACCCCTTAATCTTTTGAAAAGGCCAGATTGTCATCCAAAATGCTTTGTTCCAGTTTGAAGCTCCATTGAACTTGAAGCACAAAGTCCACAAAACCCTCCTGATGTCTCATGAAGTTGCTCCCCTGCTTCTTTCCTGCGCTGACAGCATGACTTCCTACCCCTCCTTCCAATGCCCCTTTTACACATGAGAAGCTCTGTTAAGCAAATGATTCATCTACAGATTTCTCATTGCTCACATCCCTCCTGAAGACCCACTACTGCCATTTACACTATACTAAAAAAACAAAACCAAACAAACCTTAAAAAAAAACAAAAAAAACACCCCCTCTCTTTTCTAGTAGTTTTTTTTTGTCCAACATGCTGTGCTTGCATGTGACAGCAATCCCTTTAACCAACTGCTTTCCCCAGTGGTTCTTTTCAGCCTTTGTGCTCTCCAAGGAAGTTTCTCTACTGTATGAACAAAGCACACAGTCCCAACAAAATACATGGGCTAAATACTGAAATGCACAAAGATGCATTAAGCTGGGCTCTTTTTTTCTGTTGCTTTAAGTTTTGACATTAGGGGATATCAGTGGAGGTCTGCCCCTGAAATGCTTTATAGATTCATGTAAGGATGCAGGTGAAGCTATATGATGCTGAAAAGTATCAAAGGAATTCAAGTTAGAAAGGACATGAGAAAAAAGACAGAAAAAGACACAAGGACATATAGAAAAAGTATATTTGGGAAGGAAATACAAAGGCAGAGCAGGCAGAGAGATGAGAAAAGGAAATGCAAATACTAATCTTAGCAAATCACTGAACATTAGAAGAAAATGTTCATAAGCTCAAAGCCTATCCAAATACTCAGACAGGTCTGTATAACTTGGTTCATTATGTTTTAGCTGTGGGACAAAGCTCACACCCCATATGTACAGATTATGTGGTCAGTTTTCCTGAGCTGGAAACACATTGGTGAAATGGGATGTTGTTGCACATGTGAATAAACTGCATCAGTGGGCAGAAATGCAAAAAAAATCTGCTGTAAAATGCATTGCTAGGAAAGGACGTGTATGGAACACATTTGCTTAATGTTTAAAGTATTGATACAGGATGCACCATTGTTTTCTTTACTTTATTAAAGTATCTATCTCTTGAGTGATCAGTAACTGGGATCCAGTCTTGGTTTGTGAAGAAGCTTACAGCAGCAGCAATAAGCTTTAGATAAAGGCATAAAGTGGAGTTTGCTTTGCCTTACAGATATAGGACAAGTATGGGAGAATCTGATGATTTCACAGCATGGCAGCACTTCTCTCTCAGCAATTCACAAAGCTGCTATTATCAAATCACAAAATCTGCAGCCTTCACAGGTTTCTTTGATTGCTTTCCTGTAATTAAAACACATATTGCACAACATATTTTCTACACTGTGAAAAAATTTTACTTTTACTTCTAGTATCGCTTCTGAAGGTTTATTTCATTGCCAAAGCTGGTTTTCTTCAAGTATTTACTGAGGAAAAAGAAAACAATTCTCACCTTTCAGCCTCTTACAAGGTTCCTCTCTGAAAACACTTCACAGAGAGCAAGCCCAGCTTGCACCCACTCCCCTTAACAGCAGACCTCAGGAGGCATCTTTGGAGAAAAGGCAGAGAACAGACATGGAAAACAAGGTAAGAAAGAAAAATGAAAACTGGGAAGAAAAGAGCAGGTTCAGAAAAGACCTGGCTCTGTGCACAGCCTTTCAAGGCCACCAGCCCAGTGTGAAACAGGTTCAAGAGGGCACCACACTGCTTCTGGGAGCACTCCTGGGCCCTGGCTGAGTCAGGGAAGGCCAGAAACAAAAGGTGGTTCCCACTGTTCCCCCAGTGCATCCCCTGCCTAACATTCCTACCAACTGCAGCCTCAACAAGCAGCTCTTTGCTAAATTCAAATTTCATAAAAAATTACAGAGGCAAAATTAGGGATTAAAGGAAGACAAAAGGTAATGTGCTGGATTTATTAAACTGTATTTTTTAAAAGAATATATCATGTATTCTACTTGTCAGTCTCTGTCCAAAGGAATTACATACATGCATAAAAAACATTACAGAGAGAAAACTCATCATAAGCTGTACAATCTTTCACAGGTGCCAGGAGGTAGGTTTCTTTCTGCAATGAACAAAAATGTCTTTACCTCTCCTCCATTCCCTTTTCAGCCCTCCCCCTAAGCAATTCTCATGCAACTCAAGCCTGGTTAGTATTGCTCATCTCTGTGTACTGAGTACCATGAACTGTCCAGAAACTGAGGCACACTGTATATGTTCAAGTTGACTGCTGGCTTTGAAGAGGAGAACATATTGCCAAAAGTTTCTCCTGCAATTGCATCATTTAGCACTGACAGTGGCTGAGAAGCTGCTAACATTTTCAGAAGCTTTCAGAGCCTGTTCACAAGCTTCATGGTGACAGGTCTGAGAGACAGAGGTTGCAGTCCCAAGACCAGCTGCTATATACTGGTTTTCAGCAACCACCTCCTCTGGAAGGGTTGCTTAAGACAAAACCAATTAGAATTAATAACAGAGACAGGTAGGGAAATCCTGAGGGAGACATCACTTAAAATGAAGGCTTTGCTTGAGCTAAATCCAGATGAAACAGATCAGTGATGGATGTGCTTATAGTTAGTTATTGTCATGATTAATATTGAAGTTAAGTATGATGTCATTATCTTTTGCCTCCTTAGTGTACTTAGAAACCACAGACTGAAATAGAAAGGCACAAAATATCCTGCCTACCCCAGATACACAGAATTTTAAAGTGCATCACAATACATCTATTTAGATGGCACTACTGGCAAAACAAATGCAATATTTATAAAAAAAAAATCCCTTTTATATAAGTGTTCTGATTAAAACAGACCTCCTGTCATGGGAAAGAAGCTACCAAGACATGAGTCTTTTTAAAAAAAATGTATTAAAATGAGAAATATGAGAACTCAAACATAATAAGGGAATCCATCAATCCAATCAGAAATGTCATCTTTCAGAGGCATTGCCAAAACAGGAGTACCCCACCTGAGGATGCACAAGAAGCCAGAAGCAAGGAGTAATGACTCAGAAGGCTGACCAAAACCTACAAGGGGTTTTGGCAACAACAACTTGAAGATATCCAAACTCATTTGTCAACCTTTCATATTTTATCACTCATTAATGAGTGACTCAACTGGACGAAAAAAATATGAAGAATGTGGATGGCTCAATATTTGAATAATGGATCATTTCCATTAAATTGTAAAAAGAATGTAAAATTGCATGGTGATCTATTAATCTGATTTAGTGATGGATAACTAAAATGATGAATATGGATTATATATTTTTAATGAGTGTTACATTTAACGAGCATGAACATTGGTGAGTGTGAACATTAGTGAATGAATAGCAAGGCTTCAAAAGTTTTGGATCTGACAAATACAACTGGAACTCTTTCTAGCACGCTTATTATTAGTATCTTGAGATTAAACAAGATCTATTGGAGCATGTAATTGTTGACAGATAGAGATCTTAAGTCATGTAAGCAATTTCCTCTTGCTCGGTGAATATATTTTAGAGTCCATGTTGTACTGCATGGAAATGTCTTTCCTGCAGCAAAACTGAACTGACATTCCTGTCATTTACCAGGCTAGCAACAGAAAGAACAATGAAAAATACAAGGGTTGCTCAAATTTTAGTACAAGCCAATTAATAGTTATGAAAGGAAAGCTCAGGAGAAGCAATGAAGTTGAGAATCAAAGTCCCACTGGAAGACAATCAGCTGCCAGGCTGTCCCAGCCCCAAGTAAACAACGGTGGAACAAGGACACACTGCACAGCCACACCAATCCAGCCACCAAGCTTGCCCACAGCTGCTAGTTACCACATCTCACCTCCTCCACACCTGTTCATATCCAAACTCAAGCGTTATTTTTCATCTATTCATGCACAGTGCAATAAAGATTCTTCCTAGTAAAGCTCCACAAGTTCTCAACCTATTTTGTAGCAAATGCAAAACTCACTTCACATCAGAATCAGTCTGCCTATGAGAGCTTAGGCTTGAGCCTATCCAAGAGTGTCCCCTTTCCCTCTTTTCCCCCTTTTGTAGTCTTATATAGCTGCTGCACTATTGTCAGCAATTGAAGCAAAAGTCAGCAAATTCTCCTTCTCAGAGTACCTTTTGAAGCTGTATTAAATAGATAACATCTATAGATAATACCTAGACAGCTTGATGGCTATAAATTGCAGAGATCTTTTCACACTTGTACTTACTATTTCACTTCAGATATTTATTTACCCTTCATCACTCCTTCACTTTGTTATTTTCACTAGTTTTTTGGCATCATGATGGTTGCACACTTACAAGACAGAGATATTAAAGCAATGACCTGAAGTTATACAGTGGAAAATGCTTCTTTGAAAAAGAAAGATCTTTAACCAAAAGGTGAAAAAATATTCTGTGTTGCAGACAGACCAGACCAGAAACAGCATCTTGAGTGGAGCCTCTTGTGGAGCCAGAAATTGGAATCCAGATTTGCTGGCTTCAGTAACAGGATCTCATCACTTGACCTCCTCATGCCACACCCTTTCATAGCAGCAGATGTGCTCAGGGTATTTTTTTGTTTTGCTACAACTGAGCTTTTCAGCCCATCCTTCCTGTAAACATTTCCCATGCATTTTGATCTAGAGTCCCTTTTTCCTATCAGCTACCTCAGCCTGCCCAAAAGATGTTAGTTTCAAAAAAGTAGGATTTGGGTAAATACCATGACAGCTCCAGTTTTCCTTAGTTTTCCAATTTTGTTAATTCAGCCACAGAACTCAATATCCAATGATAACTTCAATGCAGTTCTTTTTTTCACATATCAGTGAGTATTATTCTCAAGAAGATAATTCTCATTTTCTTTAGCACAACTAAGGTTTGTTTCTTTTTCGTTTTCCCATCCTAGGAAGAACAGTCTGCCCTGAGCCTCACTGGTAAGCAATTAAAATCTGGAAGCTTGCCAGCCTCTGTGGTACTGCAAATCCATTTCCCAAGAACACATGTAATTCTTGGAGCTGAAGTCGAGACAATAAAATGTGTACAATAAAATGTGTAAAACTTGACTATATTATAACTCCTCACTCAGTGACAAAGGCCCTTTCATACAAAGAAATTGGAGCAAAGCAGTCAATAATGAGAAAGTTCAGGCGCTAATTATTTTATTACAAATCTGGAAATAGTGCATAATTTAATTTTTGGAAAATTAAATGTTCTACTGATAGAATAATCATTTTTTTCAGGTGTGACATCATTAGCACTCCAGTTGTCTTTAATATTTCTCAACAATATACTTTTATGAAAGTTGAACAATATTCCAAATATTTGGACTTCAAAAGCTCATATTATTTTTGCAACTATCAGTTTGATCCTCTCCAGATACTGCAGAAAAGTAAAAAAAAAATCAGTGATTGAGGGGAAAGGACATTGTAAAAGCAATGTTTTAAAGGTAGCATAGCCCAGTAAATGCAATTAGTGAATCTTTGCCCTGTACATTGAATGAAATGCAGAAAAATGGCAACAGACTTGCTGGAGGGTTCACAGGAAGGTCACGGCTACAGATGTCAGTGCCCCAGAGCAGTCACATTTCACTGGAAGGCTCACTGACTTCCAGCAACTTATCCCTGTGGATTGAACGTGGATTTGGGAAAGCTTCAGGTTTCGGGCTGCAAACTGAAGAAAAAGGGCAGGGGGTGGGGGAGAGGAGGAGACTCATCAGCCAAACCATATTACATTTCCCACTGCACTCCCAACAGCTCAGGCCTTGAAAGAAGTTAATCCTAACAAATCCATGTTATAAAAATTTTTCACCTAATTCAGACAATCATTTTATTGTTTGTGTATGTGTACCTATCCCTCACAAAGATTTAAACTGTGGTGTGCCTTACACGTATTGGAAGATTAACAAAGCTGCTACAGCATGTGGCTTGTTGGAATCAAAGGGAACAGATTTGTTCCAATGTCCTATAACTGTTTCAAAATAAATTCAGTGATTTCACCTGAAATCCTATCTGGTGTTCTATGCTATATAGTCATGATTATGACATTAAAGTTAAAGGTCAGTCAAGGTTTATTTTCTAGCCTTTGATAAGTGGAGGATTTATTCTGGTGAACTCTTTGTATGCCAAAATTTAACACTGTATTATTTGGGTTCTACAGTAAATGCAAGTGTGTTTCTGAAATGTGGTGTAGATCCATTATGGAGCAAAAGAAAACTTAAGATCTGAAAAAAATTTTCACATATTTTATAGCAGTGCACAAGAGTAAAAATATTAAAAACAGTCCTTCATTAAATGCTCAGTAATTTTATTAACCTAATCAAAAAATAGCTAATAAGGACTTAATATTCATTCACCAGTGTCTGCATCCTAATTAAGAAAGACTTCTGAATTACCCAATGTATTCTTTTAGGCCGAGGTTCAACAAAACATAAAAGTACAAGTTTAAATCTATTTCTAGCTGAGTAAGTGTGATTTATGCTTAATCCAAAGGGCTAAATCCATTTATTAAAGACCTAAAAGGGGTTTAGGGATGGAAGTATATAGATTGATATTGCCTCAAAAAGAGTGACATAAAAGGCTGAAAGATTATTTTAAAAAGATGAAATTTGAGGAAACATGATAAGCATGTGGTATAATGAAAGCACGTGCTACAGAGGGCTGATGTAACACTTTTGTATTTAATGCAGTACCATGAGAAAGGTATTCTGAATAAAACAAAGAATGTACCCAATCAAACCTGATCAAGCAAAACAATCTTTCTTGAACAAATTTTAAGACTGATTTCACTGTCATATCATGAAGAAATCAAGTAGAGAAGAATGACATTTAGCTCATGGAATGATATTTAGAGAAACAGGAATTTCTAGAGTTACTGGCAAGTTTTCCATCAAATTTTGAAAACCTTACTGAGCCAAATTCTTCAGTGTCTCAACCAGTTCAGATACCAAAGAAACCTCTCAACCCATTCTGCACTTTCCTTTAAGCATTTGGTACTCGGATGTTATTCACTGCACTAACTGCCTCACTGGTCCCCTAGTAACTATGTACTGTTTGAAGATCAACATACAGATTCTCTTATATAAGCAAGACAAAGTAATTTGGTTACCTGACAGTATAACTGCACTGTTGAAAAATTCACCCTTTTACATTCTCTTCTTCTGCTTATCCACAGCCTTTATCTGCTGCTCTTAAATAGTTGATTCTTCTTCCCAGGTATATCTCTAAAAGTGATTTTTTTTTTCATTTTAATTTTAATGTTTTGTTCTTTTACCCATTAAAGAACAGCTGCCATTCAGACGTGAGCCACAAATGTACAACAGTCTCCAAGTGATAGACAAAGATCAGCGCTCAGGAGGAGAAGTGTGTTCAACTGAATGTTTGGATTTTGTCATGACAACAGCATGCCTTGCAACTAGCATTAATTACTTCTCCTGAAGTGCATCTAAGAGCTTGACTCAGAATACATTCAATCTATAAAATTTCATGCAGCACTGCAGACTGAATATTGATTTTGAAAATCCTAATACCAACAACTCATTTCTCATCAGCTCAAGTCAGCTCAGAACCACTTATGGTATGTTTAATAAATTCATTTCAGTAAGGCGCCCAACCCCTCATAAAAAGACCAAAGTCATCACTAAGTATATCTTTATTATTACATTTATTTTTTAAAATTCAGTATTTTTCATTTTACAAAGCATCACAGTAGTGCAAAGTAATAAAATTTTTTCCAAAATCACTAACAGCAGAAAAAAGATTAGTGCTAGCACAGGTGTGAGGACCTGAAGAGCAGAGTAGGCTATTTTCTCCACAGGGGCTGTAAGATAGTCTTTGTTTCCTGCTATATCACTATAAAATGTAATGCAATGAACTTGGGAGCAATTTATGTTAGAAACCAATACAGCATAAGACTCCCTTCCTTCAATAGGGAAGGCAGAAGACCCTAGAATCAATGGAGTTATCTTCCAAAATGCAAAAAGCCATCAATATTATTTTAATATAGCACAGACCATGGGAAGGATTGTAATCATCTTCTTATTTGAGTAAAAATTGAGAATAGGATGGCCTGCACTAAATGAAAAAGGAAACTTCAGATACATAATCTCATTATAGCTATTTCTTTTTTAATATAGAATTTCTTTCTTCTGATATGAAGCTTAATTTATAAGCTGTTATTTAAGAAACTGATATAAAGACATCAAACTAAGCTATACACTTGATTTACAACAGAATATTAATTACTAAATGTCATAGCAGTAATTTAAACTTTCATTTTTAATAGCTTTAAATATAGAAAATTTTGTAGGAAAAAAATCCTATAGTAGCATATTTCTGATTATGTAAATAAAGAATTTTTACATTCAAGCAATGAGCTTGACTCAATTAAAAGTCTCTCTTCTCATACAGCTGATATCTGTTCAAATGTGCTTTATTCTACACAGTCTAATGATTTGAATCTCCTCACCGATGCAAAAATTTCATTGTTCTATATTTCCTTATCATTTGTGTGAGCCCTGTTTGCTAGTGCTTGATACCATTGCAACAGAACAGTTAAAAACTAATCTGCAATTCAAATGCTCACAAAAGCACTACATGTACTTCTGTTTTTTGTAATACCATACTGAAAATACCATACTGAAGACAATCATTCTTATTTAGCACTGCTGCAAATATGACTTCTACTCTTCCAATAAGGAACACAAGAAAAAGTTATGAGAAAGAGTCAAAGTTAGCACATAGTTCTACAAGCACTCACTCATAAAAATACCCATCTATCCTGTTCCCCTTGCTCCTATAAAGGAATTTCCATGCAGTGAAAAACATTTGCCTGTGTTTGATTTATTTCAGTTCTTAGAGATCAGGACCCATAGGTTACACTTTCACTCTGCC